>MU127857.1:0-174366 GCA_014904975.1 Marasmius fiardii PR-910
TGTCATGAAGTGCGTACTATTTTACTTTCACCCCCTTACAGTCTCTTTTCCCTGTACTGCGATACATCACTCTTGTTTCACCTTTCAACCTTACCTTTTATCTTTATTCTACTATGTTCCGTTGGTTTCCATTACATTCTATCAGTTTCCACATGACACCAGGTCACGACATCATAGGTCACATGCCGAGTAGTATATATAGGATGACTCGTCACCTAGTCCCCCATCTTGACCTCTTTGTCTTGGGACTAGGTGCGTATTTGTACTCTGTAAGATACCAGGCTTATATCGATTGTCTTTGTCTTGGGACTAGTTGTTGACTGTCGAGCCTCTGCTCCAGTCTCTGTGTGTTTGCTACCAGCGCTTCACCACAGATACAGGTCGTTCTGCTGGAGCCGTTTGAGGACTTCTTTAACCATGCGACGGTGTTCTGATAAGTCTGAACTGAAAATCAGGATGTCGTCCAGGTATACCACTACCTTCCCTGCCGCAATAAGATCAGCAAAGATGAGGTTCATCAAGGATTGGAATGTAGCCAGGGAATTGGTAAGACTGAAGAACATGACCATTGGCTCAAACAGCCCTCGATTTGTCGCAAACCCTGCCTTCCATTCATCTCCCTCCTTAATCTGTACATTGTTGTAACCCCACCTTACATCAAACTTGGTGAAGTATTTTGCATTGCGGAGTTGGTTGATGATGTCTGATACTAGTGGGAGTGGTGTCTGGTTTTTGACCGTAAACTCGTTAAGCCATCGATAATCCTGTACAAACTGTAGCTTTCTGTCTTTCTTCTTTACAAAGAACACTGGGGATGCCATGGGTGACTTGGAAGGTCGGATATACCCTTTTCGTAGGTTCTCCTTGATAAACCGGTCAAGTTCTTCTTGTTCTACTGGAGACATGGGTAGATTTTCATACGAAGTGACTCTGGGGCCCCAGGAGTGAACTCGATGGCATGATCCCATAGCTTATGTGCTGGCAACTGTTCCGATTCCTGTTCCAAGTGTATCATCACAGCAGAGTCTACATACCCCCAGACAAGGAGTTGCAATGAGATGTGCTTTGACAGTGTCATGACTCCCCATTGGCAGGACACCCAGGACTCCATGCAACTTATGACTTGGTGACGTCTCACTGGTGGCCAACAATACAGTCATTCACTGAGAAGTATGTGGAGGGGTGTGACACCTGCGCACAGAAGAAGCTACAGTGGCATCCACAGGCGGTAACCCATCTACTGGATGTACCAACAGGGATCTGGGAGGAGGTAGGAGTAGATCTGATCATGCAGTTGCCAAAGTTGGATGGGTATAACACTATCTTAGTTTGCATGGACTTGTTCAGCAAGCAGATTCATGCTATTCCCTGCATGACCAGCATCACCACGGAAGAGGTAGCAGACCTCTACTATCGAGAGATCTTCCAACTTCACGGACTACCATTACGCTTTGTGTCAGATTGTGGTCTCCAGTTTGCAGTGATGGTTATAAGGAAGCTTCTGAAGTGGTTGGGTATCAAGAGCAATTTGACATCTGGATATCACCCACAGGCAAATGGACAGACAGAGCGGGCCAACCAAGAAGTGGAGAAGTACCTCTGGCTATATGTGGGGAGGAGCAGACAGACTGGGCGAAACACCTTCCAATGGCAGAGTTTGTTATCAACTCCAAGACCCACTCTGCACACAATCTCTCCCCATTCGAGGCAGTATACAGATATCAGCCCCTTTTCAACATCCCAGTGGGACAACGAGCAGGACGGAAGGACATAGACGAGCGAATTGAGGTGTTGAAGGAATTGCGGAAGGACACTCAAGCAGCCCTGGAGATGGTAAAAAAGGAGCAGAAGGCAGCATATGAGAGGGGAAAGAAGGAAGCTCATGTATTCAAGGTTGGAGAATATGTATGGTTGGACGCCAAAGATATCGACCTGAAGACGCCAAGTTGTAAGCTCTCAGATCAACAGCTAGGGCCATTCAAAGTATTGGAACAGATAGAAGATCTGGACTATCGCTTGAAGCTCCCTTGGGGGTGACACCGAATCCATCCAGTCTTTCACAGCGACAAACTCTCTCCCTGGCGAGGCAATGATATCAACGGTGAACGACCATCACAACCTGGACCAATAGAATTAGAGGAGGACGGAGCAGTAGAGGAGTATGATGTAGAGAAAATCCTTAACAGCAGGATTCACAGAGGATAATTACAATACGAGGTAAAGTGGGAAGGCTGGGATGAAGGACATATCTCCTGGGAGCTGGCAGAAAACGTGGCAAATGCTTGGGAACTGGTGGAGGAGTTCCATGCAGAGCACCCAGATGCGGTGGGGGAGTCAGATGTACCAGTGCCGAAGAAGAAGAAAAAGAAAAAGTCAAACCAATAGCCATCAAGGACAATGGTCTTAGAAGGGGGGTAATGTCATGAAGTGCTTACTATTTTTATTTACCTTCCTACAGTCTCTTTTCCTTTCACTATAATACACGACATCATTCTTGTTTTATCTCTGGATCTTATTTTTTACCTCTATTCCACTGCATTCTATCCCTTTCTGCTACGTTCTATTAGTTTCTGTATGATACAGGTCATGACATTATAGGTCACATGCCAAGTAGTATATATAGGCTGACTCGTCACCTAGTCCCCCATCTTGACCTCTTTGTCTCAGGACTAGGTGCATATTTGTACTCTGTAGGATACTGGGTAGTATTGATCATCTTTGTCTTGGGACTAATCATCGACTGTTGAGCCTCTGCTCCAGTCTCTGTGTGTTCACTACTGGCGCTTCACCACAAGTACCTTTTAACAACCTGGCGTGAATGCACCTTGTGTGCCAAGTCAGGGTACTATCCTTTCCCAATGAAACAAACACAAAAAATGCGAGAAAATGTGAGAGAACACAAAAGAACATGAGAAAACACAAAAATCAACAGGTGTTATGCTTTTTTTTAAAAAAACACACATCAAAACTCTATGAAATAGTTGAATAACTACTCACCTAGACTACCATGCTATACTTGCAATGTTTACAGACATCTGAAGTTCATAAATGACACATATGTTGGCCAAGCATATGTGCATTTTGTCTTTCAGATCCTGATAAAGGAATGAAGGTGGTGGTAGACGACTAACAGAGGACATGTCAATCAACAAAATATATACTTCGGGCCTTAGTCATAACACCGTGGGTATTATAACCGTTACCATTTTAGGCCTACCTCAAGTGACGACAGACCGTTAATCAGCCGGTTTTACAGACCCGAACAAATCGTCTCAAGGCACGGGTCAAACGGTAGTTTTCTATAATACGGTGGATCCATCGGTCAAAATCCTATAACCACCCATATGTCGATACCACGACAAATATTCGACCAGATTAAACAGCTCATTCCTCCTCTCGACGGATCTCTTCACAAGGGCCAGTCAGGTCGGGTCGGTGTTCTTGGAGGTGCTTTGGAGTGAGTTGTACATCTTCTTTGACACTTTCCAGTCTAGAATTTTTCAAGCTAGCTACACAGGCGCCCCATTCTTCGCCGCCTTTTCTGCCCTGCGATTGGTGCACCTTATAATCTCACCCCTTCTGGTAGCTACTAATGAATTTCCAGGGCGCTGACCTTTCCCATGTAATCTGCTCTCCCACTGCGGCGTCAGCCATTAAATCATACTCTCCAGATTTAATCGTACATCCGATTCTCGTAGAAAATTCGTGTGTTTTGTCTTTCCTGCGAAGAACTATACCAGTTTATTAAATTCGCTGTAGTTCCCCAGAAGATGAACTCAAATCTCTCCTCGCTCGTTTGCATGTCCTTGTCGTTGGCCCTGGACTTGGGCGAGAACCGTACATGCAAAGATTTGCTTCGATCGCGCTTTCGTTGGCTAAATCGCAGAAAATGTTCTTGGTTTTGGATGCTGATGCCCTCTTTCTTCTGAACCAAGATCCGACATTGATTAAAGGATACCAGCGGGCCGTGGTCACTCCGAACGTTGTAGAGTTCAAACGCCTCTCAGAGAAACTGGGTATCGACAGTAAGGACACGGATAGCGCGATCAAAGTCAGTGAGGCGTTGGGTGGAGTAACTGTGCTTCAGAAGGGGAAGGAAGATGTCATTGCTACTCACACAGAGTCGGCAAACGACATCGTGAAAGTGGATGTAGAAGGCGGACTAAAGAGATGTGGCGGTCAGGGTGATATCCTTAGCGGCACGGTGGGTACCTTTATGGCTTGGGGTAAGTGTCTTGAAGATGGTGCCTTTGGGTCAGTCGACTGCTTTCTTTCACTATAAATTTCCTCACAATGGTTCCAGAGACGGTCAAATACCACCGTCGAAAATGCCCTTTCTCTCCTCCATCGGTGCAAGCATGGTCACTCGGACCGCTAGTCGTCGAGCCTTTCATAGGGAGGGTCGTGGCGTTATCACCCAAGACATGCTTCCGGAAGTTGGGAAGGCCTTTGCCGAGGTATTTGGCGGCGATGTCGAGGGTCAAGATCGAGGGAAGTTATAGGTTCACTGTGAGGAAATATTGTAGAGTTAATGAAGAAAGAAGGATTAACGGACTTTGGCATTTGGATGGGACGAGATCAGTCGGGATTCACAGAAATAGGCATCAAATAATGGAGCCCTCTTACCATTTTATCAGCTTGTGATATGAGGATCGATGGGTGTAACCATGGTCGAGTGGTTTGGTCTTTGAGAGCGCGGACAAAGCGCTATGGAATGAATGTGGGAATCTTTCTCCATATTCGTTGGCAGAAACAGCTTCCACGTACCAACGCGAAGGCGGCACGTCAGATTTTAACTATCATCCTACGTCTCGAAACCTCCCAGGAACCCAAGGGTTGACGAGCAGCACTGTTCGCAGGGAGAACGGCCCAATATGCGTTGGCTTTCATTATTTGCTTTACTTCTTCCATCTTTACTTCTACTCAAGGCAAATGCTGCGTCAACAACACACGCGAACGGGGAAAAGTCACAGACGTCTTGGTCGTCCTCTGGGGATTCAGTTTTAGTATTAGTGGATCCTGCAAAGAAGACAGATTATTCGGCGTTCTTGAACGGTCTCGAAGGTATGCTTTCGTCGTCGTTTCTCAGGCAAGGCTGATACTTTACTGTTACCCACAGCCAAGGGTTACAGCTTGACGTACCGTTCTCCACAAGACTCCGACGGCCCTCCATTAGTTGAATTTGACCTTCCCAAGTTCTCTCACGTTGTCTTCGTTGGAGGGGATATCAAGAGTAGGCCTAGCTACCTTCATTCAACTACTTCAACTAAGCTTCCGTCGTAGCTTTCGCAAAAGACATCAGCCCCCAAATACTCGTTGGCCTCCTTTCTGGGAATACTAATCTTATCCTTGCTCTTGGTTCCAAGCAAAACATTCTCACTTCTCTGGCACCCGAGTTCGGCCTGATTGTCCCGCCTCCAAATACGAACCTCGTCTCACATTTCCCTGAACACGAAGGTCCCATCTCAGTCGTACCGATTCCCCCTCCTCGCCAGGAACAGTCAAACATTCCTTTAACCTCGCACGATGCAAAATCTTCCGTCTCGTTCTCTGGAACGTCATTCGCTCTCTCTAATAACCCCCGTCTGTTCCCTATCTTGCCCGCACCCCCAGAGAGCTTTGCCGGTGATATAGACATTACAAGTGACGCGTTAGCTGACGCAGTAGAAAAAGGTGGTGAGGGTCTCTGGGCAGGTAGCAAAATGGCAGTCGCAGCTGGCTTCCAAGCCAAAGGAGGTGCCAGAGTCGTATGGCTGGGTGGGAGCAGTCTTTTATCCAAGTAAGCTGGTTGTCGGTCGAGCTTTTCCCCCTGAATAATTGACTGACTCTTTTACAGCAGTGACAACTCCTGGAATTCGAAGTTTGCGAATGACGTTTCAGCGTGGGCATTCCAAGAGTCGAACGTTCTCAGAATTGACAGCGCGACACACAAGCTCGTCAAAGGTGTCGGGACTAGTGGAAATGGTACGCTAGGTCAGCCCCAGGAACAGTACACAGTCGGAGACGAGATCGTAAGTAAACCATTTCCCTATCATCCCAACAAGATTCCCAGCTCTTCTTTAGGAATTCACCATCCGTATTTCGAAATACAACCCCAAATTCAAAATTTGGGAAGCTTACCACGGTTTAAGCGATCTCCAACTGGAGTTCACCATGCTTGACCCACATGTCCGTATTAGCCTCCCACCTTCTCCCGGCCGTGATGGAAAGCGGGAGAAAGGTGTTTACAGAACGACATTCAAAGCTCCCGATCGCCATGGCGTTTTTAAATTTGTCGTGGATTATCGCAGGCGAGGCTGGACGGAATTACTGTTTACCGAGACGGTGCCCGTGGTCCCAAAACGTCATGACGGCTATGAGCGCTGGCTAAGTTCTGCGTGGCCATACTACGTAGGTGCAATAAGTACGAGCATTGGCTTCGTGGTGTTTGCTGCCATATGGCTAGGTAGTGCTGATGAGAGGGGAAAGGGCAAGAAGAAGGCCGAGTAAGAGATCCCTCGTGAAAATTGTACGTCGTTAATGACTTGGGAAAATGGATACCTCGACTTGAAATAATGTCTCGCCACTGGATTTTATTAGAATCAATAGAATCGATCGTTCCACGGTAAATAAGTTCGAACTATATTATACAATCCTAGGCAGGTGGCGCATCGTGTGTGCGCAAGTCTTAATCTTCAGACAAAGCAAGCGCCTGCTCAAGGTCATCCTCGTCAGAGAGCACAGTGGGTGGGGGTTTATTGCCGAGAACAATTCGCTGAAAGACAATAGCTACCGCAGCGAATTCAATCTTGAGTTCGCTGTCATAGGCGGGAAAAGCTACATACCTACGTCGACGGAGAGCTGGAAGATGGCGCACACCTTAAATTGGAGTGGGGAATGTTTCAGAAAGAAATAAGCGGTTCTGGGCAATAAACACACGAGGGTAAGAAAGCGTGTCAACAGAAACATGTGTACTCACTTGAAGGAATCTCCGACTAGCCATCCAAGTAATGTAGACAGACGAAATCCATAGAGCGATCGTTGTTTTTGATTACTATCGAATGGTTTGTCAGAAGCAAAGCGGTAGAGATATCGAGTCCATACATACCTAATTAACTGCGGAATCGGTAGAGTACTTTCAAGACCAAGTGCAAAGAATCCAATCATGAAAATGTAGATTTCGCTTCGCCCAAAAATTAGGAATAGTATTGCTTCAATTAGACTGTTCATTTGTTCAGCATGGGGCGATGGAATGAGAGTATGGGATACTGACATGAGACCAGCCAAAAATTCGAGATAGGTTGAATATGAGTTCCATTGCCAAAATGAATAAGGGCGAGGTGACGTTCCGAGATTTTCTGGACTGTGCTTTGGTCGGTAGAGGATACATAGGTACAGCAAGCCCAGCTGATAGGAGACTGAGAACAGTATGATATCAAAAAGCGGGTGAGTTTCACCTGGGCAAGAATCATGAAAATGGACTGCAGTAGTAATGCCAGCTCGAATCGGTCACTAGGGAGACGTTAGACTTGATTTTGCACACGAATTTGGGTATGTTATTCACCCGAGCCAAAAGAAGCATCTTGTTATGTTAGCGATAAGGCTGTATATATCCCGTTGAGTTTCCGAAAACTTCCAGGCTGGATATTTGATACCTACAGAATAGCACAGACGTCATGCGAGAAACCAGTTGAGTCTCTAATACAATATCCTGAGTTATTGTTGAATCGTCAAGATTACATGGTGCATACTTTCTGCGGACAATGGAATAGGCTTGGTCGGCGTAGACCTGAGTGTGTGTTGGTAAGTGAACTCCCTGCCATTTGACACTAGCTGACGACTTACTAAGGGAGGTCCTACTGCCATACCTATAGAGGACAGAGTCGAAAGCCATCCCTCAGATAAAAACATCTTGAGATTGCGTTCACTATCAGGTATTGATTTCTAGCGCGTAGCAGTCGTAGTGCTGGCACGGTGGCAGTCGTAAGTAGTGGTCGTGCTTCCGCTGTGGTCAGTGCGCCTACATATCTGGCGCGTCCAGGGCACAAGCGCGGGCCCCAAATACAGTCAAACAAAGTATCCCGTCTTCCTTCCCTCCCCTCAACCGCGACTTGCCACCTGCAAAAACTCGTCCACTATGGCTGGTGTGGACATCTCAAAACCGATTGCATTCTGCGAACATCTACAACTTTCTAGTCTCGGTGTTCAGCCCGCATCCATCTCCTTCCAGGTATCATAATTTTTGTACTGACTGCTGACGTATACTGACATCTTTAATATTTTCATTCCCTGACTTCGTTGTGGTCTTAGGTGCGTATTTCTACGCTTTTCAAGGAACTCAGCTGACCCAGTTACTTTAGACTCTCACGCTAGAATCCGACCATTTCATATGTATACGTGAATCTGTTAATGGACAAAATCAAGTCGTTATTATCGACCTTGCCGACGCGAACAATGTACTTCGTCGTCCCATCTCAGCAGATTCCGCTATCATGCATCCCCGCCAGAAGATTCTAGCTTTGAAAGGTATATTCTGACGTGTCACCCCCGGTCCTTCGAGTGCTCACCTCGACGTGTCAGCTGGTCGAACCCTCCAAATATTCAACATTGAAACCAAGCAGAAGGTCAAATCACATGTGAATGATGCAGACATAGTGTTTTGGAAATGGGTCAACGATTCGACAATAGGAATCGTCACGGAATCGTCAGTCTACCACTGGACTATCTCAGATCAGACATCTCCACCTCAGAAGGTTTTTGAGCGGCATGCCACACTTTCGGGGACACAGATCATCAACTATCGAATTGCCTCCGATGAAAAGTGGATGGTCCTAATCGGTATATCAGGCAATTCGACCAACCCTTCCGCTTTCAAAGTGAAGGGGTCGATGCAACTCTATAGTCGTGAACGGGGAGTCAGTCAGCCTATTGAAGGTCATGCTGCATCATTTGCTGAAATCAAGCTTGACGGACACCAAAAGCCCACCAAGCTATTCACATTTGCAGTTCGTACAGCGACAGGGGCAAAGGTGTGTGTCACCTCTTTAACTGTCTTTCTAGACCTCAACCGTCAGCTTTAGCTTCACATCGTTGAAATAGACCACACGGCTCCAGATCCACCATTCACCAAAAAGGCGGTAGATGTTTACTTCCCTCCAGAGGCTACCAATGATTTCCCGGTCGCAATGCAAGTCTCACTCAAGCACGGTATTATCTACCTCGTCACGAAATACGGATTCATCCACCTGTATGACCTCGAGTCGGGAGCCTGTGTCTACATGAACCGTATCTCCGGCGAGACAATATTCGTTACTGCCGAACATGAAGCAACCAACGGTATCATTGGTGTGAACAAGAAGGGTCAGGTTTTGAGTGTTAACGTTGACGACCAAACGATCGTCCCCTATATTCTTACCACTCTCAATAATACCGAACTTGCCTTCAAGATGGCCAGCCGGGCCAATCTTCCCGGTGCTGATGACCTGTACGTCAAACAGTACCAGCAGCTGTTCCAGAGCGGTCAATATGGTGAGGCTGCGAAGGTGGCTGCTAACTCGCCGAGGGTGAATCTCCATGTCGATTCAGTGCATTACTTCCACTCAAACCAGTGTACAGGGTATCTTGCGAACTGTCCAAGTCATAGAGGCTTTCAAGTCCGCCCCAACGCCGCCAGGTGGCCTTTCACCTATCCTCCAGTACTTCGGTATTCTTTTGGAGAAAGGTGAACTAAATCACCTGGAATCGCTTGAGCTTGCTCGCCCCGTTCTTCAGCAGGGAAGGAAGCAGCTTTTGGAAAAATGGTTAAAGGAGCACAAGGTGAGAGAATGCCCCGCCAGCAGTAATAGTGATGAAGCTTCAACCTTTTTGTAGCTTACCTGCAGTGAAGAATTGGGCGACATCGTGCGTCTTCATGACATGACGTTGGCCTTGAGTGTTTACTTGAGGGCCAACGTTCCCAACAAAGTCATTGCTTGCTTTGCGGAAACCGGCCAAACCGAGAAGATCATCTTGTATGCGAAGAAAGTTGGATACACCCCCGACTACGTCGCGCTGCTGCAACATGTCATGCGAGCCAATCCAGACAAAGGTGCTGAATTCGCATCTCAACTCGTTAACGACGAGATGGGCCCTTTGGTGGATGTTGAAAGAGTGGTCGACATTTTCATGTCACAGAATATGATTCAACCTGCCACCTCCTTCTTGCTTGACGCGCTCAAGGAGAACAAACCCGAGCAAGGACCGCTCCAAACACGTCTGCTTGAGATGAACCTCATGCATGCCCCACAAGTCGCCGACGCCATTCTGGGCAACGAGATGTTCACCCACTACGATCGTCCAAGGATTGCCAATCTCTGTGAGAAGGCAGGACTTCTCCAGAGGGTGCGTATTTTCGTCATCCTAAATGAGATCTTTCTGAAGTCTCTCTAAGGCCCTCGAGCATTACGAAGACCTCGCAGATATCAAGCGTGCTATCGTTCACGCAACGACGTTACCAGCTGATGTGTGCTTCTCCCCTATCATCCTCTCAAGTTTACTGACAATCGTGCAAGTGGCTCATCAATTATTTCAGCCGTCTCACAACGGAGCAGTCCATGTCCTGCTTAGATGAGATGCTCAAAGTGAACATTCGCCAAAACTTGCAAGTGGTAGTTCAAATCGCTACCAAGTATTCCGACATACTAGGGCCCGTGAAATTGATAGAGATGTTCGAGCGGTTCAAGACGTTCGAAGGTGGGTTAAACGACTGTTGTATTGTTCTGCCCATTCTTACGCACCCTTTTCAGGGCTCTACTACTATCTGGGCTCTATCGTCAATCTCAGCACTGACCCGGAAGTCCACTTCAAATATATTCAAGCCGCTACCCGCACCGGCCAGATCAGAGAGGTTGAACGTATCTGCCGTGAGAGCAATCACTACAACCCAGAAAAGGTCAAGAATTTCTTGAAAGAAGCCAAGTTGTCCGACCAACTGCCTCTTATCATTGTTTGCGATCGGTTTGATTTTGTTCACGACTTGGTACTCTATCTCTATCAGAACAATCTCACCAACTTCATTGAAGTATACGTTCAACGTGTCAACTCGATTCGTACTCCTCAGGTCGTTGGAGGTCTATTGGATGTAGACTGTGACGAGTCCACGATCAAGAGCTTGCTTGCATCCGTCACAGGCAACTTCCCTATCGATGAATTGGTCGATGAGGTTGAGCAGCGGAATAGGCTGAAACTGATCCTACCTTGGCTTGAAGCCCGTGTTCAGGCTGGAAACCAGGATCCCGCGGTTTTCAACGCCATCGCGAAGATTTACATCGATAGCAACAACAATCCTGAAGCATTCTTGAAGGAGAACAACGTGAGGTACACGTTCGTTTGTTTTTTCATGTTTCTCATGCCTTCATCCAGTTGTATGAACCGCTAGTTGTTGGAAAATTCTGTGAAGCCCGTGATCCTTCCCTGGCATTCATTGCTTATGCGAAAGGCTTCTGCGACGAGGAACTCATTTCTCTCACGAACGAGAACCAGATGTTCAAGCAACAAGCAAGGTATCTCGTCAAGCGAAGGCAACCGGAACTGTGGGCACAGGTCCTTGTCCCGGACAACATGTATCGTAGACAGCTAATTGATCAGGTGAGGCCCAGCTATGCTTTTTGAAGTCAGGGTTCTGACTATTCTATCAGCTCGTTGCCACTGCTCTTCCAGAATCTACAAATCCCGACGATGTCTCCATCACTGTCAAAGCGTTCCTCACTGCCGACTTACCTCTCGAACTCATCGAGCTATTGGAGAAGATTATCATTGAGCCATCACCATTCAGCGATAATAAGAACCTTCAGAACCTCCTCCTCCTGACTGCTATCCGATCTGATAAAGGTAAGGTCGTCGGGTATATCAACAAGCTCCAAAACTACGACATCGACGAAATTGCCCGGATCGCGACTGAGCACGGGCTGTATGAAGAGGCCCTCACGATTTACAAGAAGTACGACAAGCATGCCATGGCAATCACCGTTCTCGTAGAACATATTGTCTCTATAGACCGTGGTCTCGATTATGCGAACAAAGTCAATCAACCCGAGGTGTGGAGCAGACTTGCTAAGGCGCAGCTCGATGGCCTCCGGATCAAGGACTCGATAGGTTCTTTTGATTTTCTTTGTGTCATGGTTGGAAGTTGCTCACTCTGTTGTTAGATTCCTATATCAAGGCGGAGGATCCATCTAACTTCCTCGAAGTTATCGAGATTGCCAATCGCGCTGGAAAACACGATGATCTCGTGCGCTTCCTGCAAATGGCCCGTAGATCTTTGCGTGAACCTAAGATCGACACAGAGCTAGCATATGCGTATGCCAAGACTGACCGTCTCCATGACATGGAGGACTTCCTTGGAATGACCAATGTGGCCGATGTTCTTCAGGTCGGAGAGAAATGTTTCGAGGACGAGCTCTATCAAGCCGCAAAACTTCTGTTCACAAGCATTTCAAACTGGGCTCGTTTGGCTACCACGTTGATTTATCTTGGTGAGAATCAAGCCGCTGTCGAGAGTGCTCGCAAAGCCGGGAACACACAGTGAGATGTTCGCCATCTATCTCGCCCTTCCTTAGCTGACCTTCTACAGAGTGTGGAAACAAGTTCATGCTGCGTGTATCGAGAAGGAGGAGTTCCGCTTGGTGAGTTGCACTTGAACTGAGTTCCTCCATGAGTGTCTCATGATCTTTCAGGCTCAAATCTGTGGTCTCAACATTATCGTTCATGCCGTAAGTAGCAACACTTCGCGAACTTTGACCGGTCGTTTCTAAGTCCTAAATTAATTGCAGGAGGAACTCGCTGCCTTGATTTCCATATACGAACGTCGCGGCTATTTCGAAGAGGTTATCAATCTTTTGGAGGCGGGTTTGAGCTTGGAACGTGCTCACATGGGTATCTTTACTGAGCTCGCCATTCTGCTTAGTAAATACAAGCCCGCCAAATGTACGAGAAATCTATTTGCTTTAGACCTTTCTCTAACGACTTTATGTAGTGATGGAACATCTCAAGCTCTTTGTCGCTCGCATCAACATTCCGAAGGTCAGTTTATCAACCCTAACGTTCGTTTACAGACTAACTCACTGCCATTCGACTTGTAGGTCATCAGAGCTGCAGAGAAAGCACATTTATGGCCCGAACTCGTCTTCCTATACATTAAGTATGATGAATTTGTAGGTTCCCAAAATTCAGGTAGAGTCCCGCATGATGCTGAAAAGTTTCAGGACAACGCGGCATTGGCTATGATAGAACGTTCTGCAGATGCATGGGAGCATAATCAATTCAAGGATACGATCGTCCGGGCTGCCAACGTAGAGATGTAAGTCTCCATGTTTTCCCGTGAGGACGCCACTGACTGCACCCGCAGCTACTATAAGGCCTTGACATTCTACCTTCAAGAACAACCCACGCTATTGACAGACCTCCTGACTGTTCTTATTCCCCGAATTGATCATGGCCGAGTCGTGCGAATGTTCCGTCAGATTGACCATATCCCCTTGATCAAACCGTATCTTATTGCTGTTCAGCATGTACGTTTTCTTCCGTTTGGTCTTATCTGTTACTCACGCTTTTCGTAGCTAAATATCGAGGCCGTCAATGGCGCTTATAACGACCTATTGATTGAGGAAGAAGATTACAAGACCCTTCGGGACAGTATCGATAGCTTTGAGAACTTTAACAACATTGGTCTTGCCCAACGACTGGAGAAGCATGAGCTTTTGGAGTTCCGACGCTTGGCCGCTCACCTGTACAAGGTAACAAATACTCTCTGAGCTGGGTTTGATTTTCGTGAATCCACTGATCGTTCGTGCAGAAAAACAAACGATGGGAAGAGTCTATCGCGTTGTCGAAACAGGACAAGCTCTACAAGGACGCCATAATAACGGCCTCTGCCTCTGCATCAACAGAGGTCGCCGAAGAGCTGCTCACATATTTCGTTGACATTGGCAACCGAGAGTGCTTCGCAGCAATGCTTTACGCCTGCTTTGACTTATTGCGTTCCGACGTGATTGAGGAGTTGTCGTGGCAACACGGACTCAACGATTTCTATATGCCATTCAGAATACAAGTTCAGCGATCACTGGTAGACAAGGTCAGTTGACAGGTTCTGTTTCGTGTTTGCATCAAGTTGACACCAGCTATCAGTTGCTACAATTGGAAAAAGAGGTCAAAGAACATTCGCGGAAGGATAAACAGAAGGAGGAGGCGGAGGAAAATCAGCCCATCATAAATCCCGGGGGTTTCGGTAATAGACTACTGTTGACTAACGGATTTGGAGGACAGGCTAACGGGATCCCTGCGGTGAGTGTCTATGATTACTTACGTCCTTGTTTTTGGTTGAGTGACCTCTATCTAGACCATGACGGGCTTCGGCAATTACTGATTATCACACGACGGACTAGCATACATTAATACTTTTATTTTCGGATTCCATACTGTAAACCCTGCCTGATTTTTTGCAATCCATTCACCGATTTCTCATATGACAATCGTGCACGGTCCAGTGATAGTATACAAAGTGTGAGTACGGAGGTACAAGGGTATCTATGAATACGATGCAACAAGGCTCGTAATATTAGAATTAGTAGATATAATGTCACACGGTGAGCCATAATCCTGTCATGAGAGCAACAAATAGGAAATAGAACAAGGTTCTTCACATAACGACGCAGCCATTTCCAGACCCCTTCGGTCTGGTACTCAATGAGACGCGAGCGGCCTCATAAAAGACCTCCGTAACTCCACGGTTGTGTTTAGAACTGCATTCTGCTCGGACGAATGAGAAGATTATACCGCAGGAAAATCGGGCGGACGGACCTAAATACCTGGATGCTCGTATTCGTCTTGCAACTGCTAGTCCTTCTTCGTACTGCACCGGATGTGTTCCATATCTCTGAAGACGCTCTTTCACCGGCCAGTCATCTCGGAGATCACATTTGAGAGCTAATCAGATGGGATATGCAGAGTTTAATGGGGGGAAAAGAAAGGGGGCACTAAATCGTGTAGAAGACGAACCGACGAGGACAAGCTGAGCGAAAGTTTCGGTACATCAGCAGGTATCCGCAAGCATGAATATGAGAGGTAGCGTACCTTAACACCGGGACAGTACTCCAGAATCTCATCTAACCACTTGAAGCCATTGCGAGTTAATGATTGCTTTAATAGCTTTGAGCTCTCACCTTAGACTCGACGTTCTCCAGCGATACGGGGTTATCAACCTACATCAATATCTTTTCAGTGTTGATTCCATGGTAAAGGAGAACAGAGAACGAACTGAAAAACATATCATAATGACGTGCGTCTCCGCATATGATAAGGATCGTAAACGGTCGAACTCCTCCTGGCCTAATCGTGAGGCTGTGGTGAGGGGCGTCAACAGCAAGAGAAGAGCAGTCTACGATACCGGCAGTGTCCCAAAGACTGAGCTCTATTTGCTGGTCATCGATGCAGATATCGTGGACGTAGTTTTCAAATACTGTAGGTTCGCTGAAAGACCAGCATGTCTGAGGTTGAGGATAACGATTGTTCGGAAGTATAAACTGACTAGACTTGAGTGAAGAAACCTCTGGTGAAGACATTGAGGAGTGAAGTTTTTCCTAGAATACTAGCATAAGGATCAATGACAGCACCGATAACTTGTGGGGTTACTCACCGCAAGCACCATCACCACACACTATACCATGCGACTCCCATCAGACTTTGAGGCTGCCTTCAATAAAGGGGAGATTCGTACCAACAACTTTACGCTGAATCTATAATTTTTATGAAATGAAAAATCAAAAAAAGAGGATAATCGTAGTCACATACCGGTCTGCGCCCGAAGGAGGTAGTTTTGGTTGATCCACAGAGGCTCATGGGGGGAGGGTGGAAAGATGATCACGTGGTGCTCCGTACCGCGTCGCGTTGCTAACGTTTCATGTGACAATGTGTTGTCACAGGAATTAGCCGAGGTTTTCCATTATTATCCAGTTTCCACACCGGCCATGCCGCCCAAGTCCAAACTCTCGTTCATTCCACCACCATGTCCACGACAACAACAACAACGGCAACAGAACTCAAACCTCGTCCTTTTTCCATTGACCTTAGCTTAGAGCTTGAACGTCAACTCGAAAGCGAATCTCTACCCTCTTCTCCTGCTCATAATGCAGATGTTCATCCACACAGAGATTCTCTAGATCCCAGCGTTCTCGCTCATATCATTATGCAACTCCGACAATCCCTTACCGACATGACTAAAGAAAGAGATGACCTTTTGGCTCTCATTGCTTCTGCTCATTCGAAAGAGGCCGAGCTTAACGACGCATTGCAACACATGACTGACAAGGCCACGGGGATGGAAGAAGAATTATCCGAAGCTCGCAAGAAGATGAGGGATGATGAGGAGGCAATCAGCTTACTGCGTAGTAAAGTAGAGGAGAGCCGGTGAGCCCATTCCCTCTCATATTCGGAGGCCGAGGTCTCGTTCCACTCAATTCCGCAATCTAGGCGTGGCTTAATGCGGTTACAAACGGAAAACCGTAGACACAGCGTTCAACCTCTAGATATGTCCCGCGCAGCTCTTTCATTACCATTTGGGAGCCCACCGTCTTCTAAAAGAGCTTCGTTCACGCCTCTCACCGGAAATCCCACCGCACGCGCCAACGGCCACAAGCGGCTATCGTCGGTCTCCGATCGCGATGTTGCTTCAATAGTAGATCAAGATGCAAACGCACAATTCATTACCTTCACCGAACCTTCGCCGGCGTCCAGAATATCAGGTTTATTTGGTCGATCCTCCCCTCCCCGAGAAGGGCATCTGTCCTCGACGTCGGAGATGGACACCCTTAAGAAGGAGCTGGCATCAGTCAAGACGGAACTGGAGGAGACACGTGCTGAACTCTCAGAGGCTACGGAAGCTAGGGAAGCCTCAGAAACCTGCGTAAAGACACTACGCGACTTCATCACGGAAAATAACATCGGGAGCGGGAAGGTGGAATCTCCACCAACGGTGCCCGGGGAGTTGAACAGTCCCGTAAACAAGAAACAGGGCGGCTGGGGATTCGGGTTATGGAAAGTTGACACCTCAGTAGGCGGTGTTGCTGCCACGAACACCAATACCTCGCCTACCGATCGCCCTGATCCCACGCCCACCTCAACCACGCCTCTCTCACGGAAGATTGGTGGATTTTTTGCACGACAACCTAGTATCTCATCGAATGAATCGGCCACTCGCCAGAGTATGGACGTTCGATCTGATACATCTTCTATGCATGACGTGCATACTTAGCTGAAGAGTGCGATTTACTTCCGATACGGGATGCGATGATTTATTGACGAGCCCACGACACGTACCATGATATACCACCTCCATATTATATCTCCTTAGTTATTTCGGAAACTCATAATGAGTGTTACACATTTTACATAGATTGGCGGATGCGCCCAGCGATATCATGGGGGGCTCCTTGTTATAATATGGGTTGATCAGATTCCCTCCGATTTACAGTGCCAAGTTTGAGTGGCGCAACTCTATATTATCATCAAATGTTTCAAGCACTGTATTGGTAACAGCCACCGTGGACTGGATTTGAAGTCACACCGACTCACCGTCGGGCAGGAATTTGAAGTTACGCACTGAAACGGTGGAAAATACGTAGTCGGAACTGGAGGGAGTCAAAGCTCGACTTGAACGAAGTCCTGAGACTCTTAATTGAAACCAAAGCCGAAACTTGATTTTTCTCGACAGTTTTTATGTAATATAGGGTTTATTCCTGCCTCAGACGATTCCCTTGAATATCCCTAATCCCAACTCAACCTTCAACCAACTGCCCTAACTGCTAATTGACCTCACAGAGGCGCAAACCCATGGCTGGGGGGGAGCGCTTCGTGTCAATCCTACGACGTCGTGCCATCCACCTAATGATCACGAAATTGAAGCCAACTCGAACAAAGCGACAGTTTCTAGTCACTTAGACCTGAAGGCAGATTATACACAGTATTATACAGGGGCGAGTTTGCTGCCATCACGTGATCTACGTCAGTTTCCCACACTGGAGTGCGTTCTCTCCTCCATCTTCTTCCTCATCTTCTCATCACTGCTCAGATCCCCGGGGAATGCATGGAGGAGGAATTTGTAGAGACATCTGATCCTGAAGAGATTGGGCTATATTATGTTTGGAGGAAGGCAGGTGACGGAAAACGCGTGCTGGACACCGTCAGAGCACCTCTGGGGAACACGAGCAAGCGTGTCAAGGTGAGCTCTGCGCGTCTTGGTCTAATATTTCACCATCATCCATTATATTTCCCTTACACCTAGCTTTCTCTTATCGAAAACTCTCAAAAGTCGCGCTCACTGGATGGCTACATCAGTGACGAGGACGATGACTTACTTCTGGGTTCCGACGCGTCTCAAGACCCACTGTTGATCCAAGCAGCCAGTCCGCCCCCAGAAACAGAGGCACTAGGACTTACAGACCCAATGACGCCTGCTACGAGCATCTTCTCTCTTCGACGTTCTCAATCATCCCCTTCCCACTCGCCTTTGAACTCACAAGACCCTCTCCGGATATTTTCTCAAAGACCGAAGCATCCGTTCCTTGAAAACAATCTTGAATTACCCGAGCAAAGTCTGAATGACTCTCTTGAGTGTGACTTACCCTTGCCAGCCGTCTCAACGTCGCCCTCATCCAGCGGACAGCCTACCGAAGACGATTTAGTGCGATTTTCACCTTCATCCCTATCACCCCTCTCTTCACCGACCTCGTCCCCTTCTTCTCCTCAAGGTGTACCACAAAGCCAGCTCATGGGTGGAAATTCTTCACCCCCACAAGACGTGATGGATCTGCCTGAAGCTCGTGACAACCAGAGTCAGGAGTCTCCTCCACCTGCCGATGATGTACCACTTATAGACCTTCCAATGCCCCGATACGCTCTTCGTCAACGGACCAAACGTCAACAAAATCCGTATCGGTATGACAAAGCTGAATACGAAAACACTGTGGGACATGTTCCGGAGGCGATCGTCAAGCACAGGAGCCCTCGACGCGATGGTCATCACCGAATTCGCAGGGATCAGTATGAAGAAGATGATGAGTCACAAGACCTTGCCTGCCAAGATTCCGATGGTGATGAACAAGATGATCCCCTGACTTGCCTTGAAAGAACTGGCTCGCTGCGGGCCCACCATGTTACTGACAGCATTCTTCCAGAGCTTTCAGAGTCTGACGAAGAAGAGAGAAAGCAAAAGAACCCATTGAGGAAGAAACGGCGGGAAGAGGATCGAAAGAGGAAAAAGGAGGAGGCTAAAGCTGCTGCTGAGGAAGTTCGTCGAAGGGAGAAAAAGGTCATTCACTCATTTCCTCTTGATCGTGATTTATCAAATGAGGTAAGCATCTCTGCCACCGCAATGAAGCCATTATCATCTCAACAACGTTTGCAGAGAGATCGCCCTGCACCCGTATCATCTGTCAAGCAACAATGTGATGCTGCACCATGCTTAAGCCATAGGACAAGGGTATCTTCTTTTGAAAACAACGACCTCGCGACGTCACCGTTGATTTCCCGTTATTCCTCATCCCTTAGAGATCATTCGCTGCATTCCCCTATAGCAATGACCTCTCCCCTTTCTTACTCCCCCTCAAGCCAACCTCGTCGTTCCCGTTCAACTACATTGCCGCTTGCATCAGATTCCCCGAATACTTACGACACCCCCATCGTAATTGGAAGTGACCGCGAAAATGATTCTATCCCGTTAATTGCTTCCTCTATTGCCAATGACGTCTCGAGTGATTCCGAAGACGATAAGCCATCCCCTCGCCCCTCTCTTCGTACGAATAGCGCACGACGAACGAGATCTCCAACACTGGACTCTGACGTGTCCGAACTCGAATCTGCCGCTGCGAAAAAAGAGCGACGTAGATTGAGGACCCTGCAAAGGATGTATCCCAAGTTCATGCTCTCAGCTTTAGATAAAGAGGCAGAGAAGAACCGAAGGCAGCAGCGCCTACGCGATGCATCTGCTCCTCCTGAGCCGGAATTGGCACCAGGACATGCCAAGAAGACTCTAAGGAAAGGGAAAGCCTTAGCAGAGATCAAAGGAGATAGTGAAACCTCTGAAGACGAAGACGTGGACACAGGAAGGAGCGTATCGCGGAACCACTCTCTTTCGCCTACGTCCGTCAAGTCTCCCTCAGAGGTACAGACCCCTCTAGTTCGCCATTCACATCCCCCTAATCTTTTCAACACGCCGTCAACCTCTTCTTCCCCCCGCTATCCAAGTCACATTCGTTCCGTCAAGGACTACGGGGATGTTGTTAATGACCATACTGATGTGATAGATATCCCTGACGATTCATCTGAGAGCTCCTCATCTTCGTCGTCTGAGATTGACGCGCTCGAAATTAATTCATATGTTCACGGCAAAATCTCTACCGCCGACGCCCCTAGTCAGCCTCGGCATGAAAGTCTAATCGATTATATGCTCGCCAAGGATTGTCGCATTGGTAGGAAACAGAGGTCGGATGAGGGAAAAACCAAAGGGAAGGGGAAGGAACGGGGAGGCGGGCGCAAAAAGCACAACGATGGCGGAGTAGACGGGAAAAGTGCAAGACATCGTAAAGTTGGCCAAAACTATAAACAAACCTGCCTCACCTTCGATAATCATCGTACTCGCCATTCAGAATCTTCCGCTGGTTCACGCCGTCCTGTTTCTTCCAACCGGGAGCAGCGTTTCACCTCAAGGTCTTACTCTCCGGAACCTGGTGACGGCTACCAGAGTTCCTCTCGTTTTCCCAGCCGTCAACCACCCCATGCTCCACAGGAGCCTATAAAACTTACACTTACGGAAACCGACAAAAAGAAGAAATGTCAGAAGCAGAAGGATAAAGAGAGACGAGAGCGAGCTAAAACTAACGACCGTTGGACCTTCGCTGGAAATGGCATATCAATTGACACCGGCCGACGGAGAGAGATTGTTACTTTTGAGGGTGGAAATAGTGGGGAAACTGGTGATTTACAATCGAATAAACATAGTAGAAGACGCCGAAAGGACAGGAAGAACGTCAGCGCAACAGACCTCGTTAACGAGGATTTCCGAAACGCGATCGCGTCTGTCCCGAACGTTCCTAAGCCGAGACCACAGCATCATTCCGCCCTCGAAACTGCATATCGAGAGGTGAAGGCGGTGGAGGAGGCTGCGGACATTAAAGCTCATCCTCGGGATCTTCCTTTCGAGATGACCAAAGTACATTCTCCAGAGCACGACCACACCAAACCCCTCAATTCTGGGATGGGAACATTTGCGCGCACCGCCTACATTGGTAAAGGGTTACTATCACAGCTTGTCGGGCGGTTGTCCAGAGATGATTTACTCACCCCCTCATATTCTGCACGGGGTTTTACTATCGACTCCCAAACAACGTCAGCGGACTTACAGGCCATGTTACCGGGTATATGTAATGGTGCCTTGGACAGTCTTAACGATTTGCCGGATGATGACGACGACGACGATCTCCGATCTCGGGATTGGGAATATCTCCTTCGTGGGGTTTGTTGGGCGATCTCCCACCACACTCCAGAAGGGAAAGTCGACACCGACAAGGAGGCCCTCCAATCATGCATCCGTGAAGAGTCAGTGAAAATGGTTTCCCGGTTGCAGGATGCTACTGTCGACTTAGCTATGTTGAATCTATGTTGGTTTGCCGCGGAGATTCTCCTTCAAGCGTCCTTTCCACCGACGTCTCCCTCGGTGTTAAATGCGATGAAACTCCTGGCCAAGCACGCCTTTCGGTTCGATGTTCCAAAATTGGTGTCGCATATACGAAATAATACGCAGCTGACGAACTCATCTCCTCTGTCTCAGCGTGTTGCAGAGCTATGGGTCTGCCTCATCTACGTCATCCCAGGCGAGACGTTCTGGAAAATCGTTGAAGACATCCTTCAGCATGAGATTGGCGGTCGCCACGGTTTCGAGGCAAGCGAAACGATCTGGAGCAATCTTTTTGGCTTTTGTGCATTGGCTCAATTTACTCATTATGGAGTTAGCGGATCTACCTCTCAGCTCCCTCCCGCATGGAATCTCGTCTCCCTTGCCCTCAAACAGGTGCGACTAGGAGCCGACGACGGTAAAGATAGACACCTTCTGAGCGGAGCCCTAAGGACCCGCGACCAATACATCCGCTGGTTGGTGATACGCTGCTTCTTGTTAGCTACTTCTTGGAAGTGGAGCCTCGATAGTTCCGCCGGAATGACAATGTTCAATCAATTATTGGAGATTTTCAGGAGTCGTAATTTTGCTAACCTCATCGGGGAGAAGGCAGAGTTTCCGTCTTTCCTCTACGCTCATGATTGGGAGGGCTGTCGCAAATACAATGGGAAGCAGGACACTGCGTTTGTGCTCTGCCTCAAGTTGATTTTTCAGACAGCCCGTGGAACAGAGAACGAAGGTCAGAGTGGCCGCGTCGTCAATTCTAAAATAAAAAAACTTCTGTCTTTGGTTACCCCACAGAGTGCACTGGCGGTTTCAAAAGACAAGGAACCGACATCAACCGAGCTTTCCATGTTATACAATCGGGTTGCTGCCGTCTCTTTGGCCATCTACTTAGATCGTTCTACTTCTGCCTCCCGCTTGTCCGCTGCACGGAAATACATCAACTTTCAGCAGGCAGACGTAGACACACGGACAGCATTCATTCGGTGTCTCATGCGGCTTTCAACGTTGATGGGAGTGTCGGGCATTTCCATGACAGAGATCTTTGCTTGGTTCGGAGACATTGGCGATGTTTTGGCGCAGGAAATCAAAGACAAAGACAACTCGTTCGAGAACGCTGTGGTTTGCGCCGGGTGCCTACTGAATTCCATGGGGAAAACTGTTCTTTCATTTGGAGAAGTGAAGAAGTATCCTGATCCCGGCTTTTTGGGTATTCATGTTTTCCCTGCACCTTATTACATGAACTAAAGCTATCGATACAGTACCTCTCAATAACCTGTTCCAAGCCATAATTGCAGCAAACAACGACGCTGCGACATCACAACTCACGGCCTTATTCCATGTTTTCTTTTCGGAAAGGGCGAAGATTGTACCCCCGCCAGCACGACCGATTCTCCCCATGCCAGAAACGGAAGAATCGCAAGAAAGTCAGTATGAGGTTGAACAATGGGACTTGAATGATCCACAATTCTTGGCCGCGTTCAAAGACGAACCTGCACCCTCAGAAGACTACACTGCAAAGGACTCGGAACTTTTTGCTGGTGTAAGCCTGTTCATACACATTACTCCTAGGGTATTCTAACAGAGGAATATTTTTAGGGAAAACTGGGCGCAATCCGGTGGTTCTTTTTTCGACAGCTCAAAGTATATGTTCAAAAGGAGAATCTGATTGAACGACTTGTTACTCGTGTTGAAGAGTGTGTAGATATTTGGCTCGGATGTGTGGATATAGTTCTCCGTTGTGGCGAGAAGAGCAAGGTATTTCAATCGGTCTCCACCGCAATTGCATGAGCGCTCACTGTAACTATCATGATAGGGATGGCTGCCTACCCTCACTCAGGGAAAAGAGATATGGACGTCTATCAAGGACGTTAGGGTAAAGCGTCGTATCAAAATTCGGTTCATGTACACTGTGCTGAAGCTAGCCCCCAAGGCTTACCTCGTGCGTTTGCCACTTCATTATTTTATCTCGTTGAGCAGCACGTATCTGAACCATCACTGCGACCACGGTTAGGAATCCCCTGATCGTTTTTTGGAATGTCTGTTGCCAGCACTGGCCCCCGTTACAGGAACGTCCGAGTTGACGATCGAAAACGAATTTCTGTCGCTCTTACTTTCAATTGACGGCCCGCGCCACCCTTTACTCCGAAAGCTCCCTTTTAGTCGTGTAGGCTCAACTGCTGATTACAGCATCTCCATTTCTGACCTACAAGAGGCTCGCTGGGAGGCATTACGCAGTTAGTCGGACTCTGAATCTTTTGCCAAAGAGCCCTAACGCGATTTTATACGCAGGTATATTTACTATTGTAAATGAAAAACTACAACGTGATGCGAACGGGGGTATTATCTCCGTAATGAACGGTCCGGAGACAGAAACAGAAGGTCAGAAGTATCTTGGGTGGTGTATCGAATTATTGTCTCTTCTCCGTGATCTCTGTCAACCTGAAGTGAGTCACGAACCGAAGAAGTTCCGGCCGTTTCTTGCTGTTCATATGGAATGAATGGTCTGCTAACAACGTTGGGTTCTAGTCACTGCCGTCATATGTGAACACGACGAAACGGAAAGAATACGAGGCGGATTGTCTTCGGGTATGGGACCTGATGCAGGAGCATCCTCGATTGTTGGCTAGGGATCAGCCTTTGCGCTTGGGGTATTGGCATAATTGGGCAATAAACTTAACAGAGGCTAACCGATCGTTTATCAGTGGGTCGTTTATCAGTGGGTCGTAATTGAGTTGGGGGGGAGGTCAGGTGGATCTGAAGAACGGAAACATGCAAAGTGGGTATGCCCTGAGGGAAGTTAACGTTTGGCCTGCTGTCTAATGTGCGGTCTACGTACGCCTTTGCAGACATCTTCATCACAGAAGTGGGTCACGATCTTGACAACAATGTGAGAGGCAATGGATGAATTATGAATTTCTTGTGCAAATTATGACTCGCAATTGATGGTCGCTGTGGCCTCGCGGACTTTATGAATTAGTGTATTCCATTTTCATTCCAACCGGAGCGCTGTGTTGTGAAAGATTCCTTCACAAGTGACAGTGGGTTTCTGGCGGACATTTGATAGAAGCTGTTTCCGCCGGACCTAGACCGTTCCGTAAAAAGCTCACGAATCAGTGCTGGCCATTCCATCAGTGGCGTGCATTGTGCCCAGTCGAGCAGGTACTTGGGATAAATGATTGTCGGCGACAATCTTCTCCAGTCCCGTAATTGCATGCAAGTCAGCTGTTCGGCCATTTAGACTATGAACCGGGGGAGTAACTTGCCACGTTTGGTGCTAGAACAAAACATTTTGAGGCACGAGAGCACGTGGGAGTTTCTCCGAAGAAATATGAGAGTTAGAACGGTGAAAGGAGAAGAAGCTCGCACGCGCGTATAGACAAACGCAAGTGAGTGAGCTAAAAGCAGATTTGCGCGTACGACGGCCAAAGGGCATGGTCATAGGATCGAACGGTAGAGTCGTGGTTACTGAATACAGATACAAGGCGCGTAAGAATGAATACGATTGTTGTACATTAGGCATGTTTCCTCCTAAAACCCAAAGGAATTCGACAAACGAATCGATGAGCGACAGCCTCGCGTCGCGGTGCTGTCAGAGAGTCCGATCGCGTCAGTTTCATTCCGCGGAAGGAATTGCAAGAACGCACCACTTCATCAAGAGGACGATGAGGACGATATGGACGACGGCGAAGAAGATATAGATTTCTTCTTGAGTATTTCATCGAGGTCCGGTGAAGCAGCACTCTGGCGGAAGGGCACAAAGATGGGCTTCTGGGGAGGTGTTACGACAGGCATGATGGGTCGCGTTGGGGCCGGCATTGATAACGTCAAGGGAGGTGAGTTCGAGGACGGCGGTGACGAGGATGTATATCTCGTAAAATGATGGGCCTCGAGCGGTTTAAAGGTTTCTGGGAGGAGAGGCATTTTAGAATGGCAGAACGTTCAAGGATCATGGTGGTTTTAAATGAAACTGGAAGTGACACGTGATCGTCGGGTCGGAAGCGTTACTATAGTCACATGATAAATTTTTTTAACTTGGATCTGGCGTTCACGACGACGCCAGCTTTTACCAGCCATAATAATCCTGGCCTTCTCAACTTACTCATGCTTCATTATTTCTCTTCAATTAATATTAAATGTTGTGTAAGTTCCTTTTTTTTTAATTTTTATATGTCAAGATGTCATGCGGGTCACCGCTTAACTTGTCCTCGTTTTCATGCTTCTGTTTGCTCTCACTCACTCCGTTTTATCAGCTTCATCGCACTCAAAACAGACTATCATCATGTCGTCTTCTCTTTCCCATACCTTAGATCAAGACGTAGACGACGACGAGCTCTGTATGGTCTGCGATGGAAAATGTACTTGTGCCTCCTCTTCATCCCAACCCTTGGCCAGTACTTCCACAGCCCCTCCTCCTCCTCCCCTTCAACAACCTCCAAAACTCAAGATCAAACTTCCTCCGAAACCAAAAATTCCTTCAGGCTTACCTCCAGATCTCCCCGATCATTTTACTTCCACCCAACAGCAACCACCTCCTCCTCCAAAGCGCCGAGGTCGTCCTCCCAAAAATGGCATCTCCGCCGCTTCCCGTTCGCGTCCAAAACCATCAGCTCCTGCTCGACGATTACCTCCCAAAAAGCAAACCAAAAACGGCATCAAAAAACGACAAACGGCCGTCAAGAGAAAACGGGTTGATTCTACCGATGACGACTCTTCAGACCTTACCGACCTTGACCAATTCTATCCAGAACGCCACAACATTCCCCCTCCAGATCACACTGGAGATAACGATAGGGATGGGAATCCTCAATCGACACAATTTCCCACTTTCGTGTCTTGCATCTCATCCGCTTCCTCAACCGACTCCGACACCTCGTCCCTGTCAGGTTTTGAAACGGACTCCTCAATAGAAGCCGAAGAAGAAAGTTTTATTATTGCCGAAGAAAGAGCTCGTGTGAGGCGCGAGCTTATGGGTGAGGAAACCCTTCAAAAGCGTCGTGACAATAATTGGGTCATACGACCACGAAAGAGAAGCGTGGGAACTCCGAGTGATGTTGATATGGATGGTGACGGTGACGCTTCCGAAGACAGTGCAGACGACGATGACGCTCAGGATGATGAAGAGGACGACGACGACGACGATGAACAGGATGAATCGGACCGACCCGGTGCAGGTTACGTAGGCCTCGCTACCGGGTGGTCCGATGACGAGTCCAGTTTCGATGCTGATCTCTTTTTTGCTAACCTCTCGTCTGACTCAGTCAGCGATGGCTCCTCTACTCAAGGTGACGACGAAGCCGTCGTCGATGGTTACCAATCCGATTTGGGTGCCCTTGCCGCCAGCATCATTCCACATCTACGTCAAAGCATCACTAACATGCCTTTCGAGGTATCCGAAGGTTGGGATGGTCAGATCGTATTCACAAATGGCCTGAGTGAGGCACAAGGTCCCATTACCCTGGATGTTTCATTTCCTACCTCCCCGATCATACTTCCGGAGCAGAGTGCCTCTCCCCCTAGCGCAGATGGTGATGGTGATATCGACATGATCTCTACAACGGATGCAGATCCGGATGAGGAGGGCTACGAGCAAGATGTCGATACTGCTGGCGAGGGCGATGGGGACACCACCGATGACGAACTAGTCGGAGAGGATGACCTGCCCAATGAACGTGCCATGCAGCTCTTCAACACGCCTTATACAAGTGTTTCATATATCAATCCTTTGTCGACCATGAGTCCAGTCAGTAGCCCGGGTCCTACACCCAGACGCGGGTCTATTCTCTTCGGATTGGACTCACCTAAGCCGGCTGATATTCTTGCGGGAAGAGTCTACTGCGACTCTGATGACCCTGAGGATTTTGAGGATGTTTCCAGTAGACGCACATCATCCAGAGGTGGAGGCCCGCGCAAGGGTCAATTCGAGGTCTCAGAACAGATTCGTCGTGCCGTTATTGACGATGAGCACAAAGATATCCCATCTCCCCATCCTAGGTTCAAAGGGCGTCACAACCGGTTATCTGCATCTCAATCGATCGGAGTGGGTTCTTTTTTAAAAACATAGCACATCTAATCTTACTAATTTCCCATCTAGCTCGAAAGCCTCCTACGTCGTACCCTGCAGCCTATCAGACCCTCTTCACTTCCGCCATCTACCCGATTTCCGCTTCCATCGACAGAGATAGTTTCGACGTCACCTGAACTCCACGTCACGCAAGTAGTCGATATTGATGACGTACTCGATTCGTCTTTTCTTGACACTGATACTCCCATCGATAGCGAATTGCAGGAATGTGCTGAGGATGAAACCTACTCAACGGATAGTGCATTTGAAGCGGAAGACTCCCATAAACACATTCGAAACCTTAAACGCTGGGATGTCATCTCCGTTGGCGCATTTCGTAAGACACGTGAAGCTGTGGGAGGAGGATGTCTCAGCGACAGCGCAGCCGGTGGATGGGGAGAAGATTCACCCGCCGACTACAGTAGTGCCATGAAAAGTAGCCCCCTGAGTACCATGCTATGGCAAAACAAGAACGGACGACAATCGCATGTCCAACATTCTCAGGGAACGTCCTCCCGTCTATCGTATGCTATCTCTCCCGACCTTTTACCGGTCACAGATGGTGATCGTACGCGTACGCCCACGCCTCATCCAAGAACCCCTGTGAAGGATTCAAGGGGGAGTGATAACCACCAACATCAAAAGACAAGAAAAGAAATCAGAAAAGAGCGGAGATTGAAGCAAAAAAGCTTTACTTCGTCTCGCCCCTCGCAACAACGCAACCATCACCATCACTTCCACCAACACCATCCAAACTCAAAATCACGCAGTACCAGCTCGAATCAAAGGAATTTCAGTTCGCCATCGTCCATGCCTGCTTTGAGCATCTAACTTTCGACATTTGCCTTCACTTTCAACATCGCCTTACATCACGATCACTTCCCAACCCAGTTGCTTTCCCTCCACCATTCTCATTACTATTCACATCGAGTCGTAGACGACATTCGTTCGGACCAATTGCCCCAAAATTTGATTATTCCCAAAGGAACTCTTTCGCTCATCTCTTGAATTCCAGTGCAGTAATGCTCTTCTTTCGTACACTTTAAGTAGGTCCCTCATTCCCATCGCTGTAATTGATTTCCTTATTATCAACTCTCAACGACCTGTCCTGTATCAATCCCCTGTCTGTCCCACCATTCTACCCTCTTTACCGAGTACATATATTGGACCCAAACTTTGAATCATCTTGAATCACCAATCATTGTTCCCCACCCATCCTTGTTACACTTACACCACCCCCCTTGCGAACGAGAGGCCTAAATTATCCTTGATGTTCTCATTTGTGCTGTAGTTGGAGGTACTACTTAGCTACCGACCAAAAGTATAGACTCAATGTATATTCTTTTGAAAGAACATAAGTTGGATGAAGCGATACCACCAGTCCACGCGACGTCAATGCGTCACATGCACCTTTCCTTTTCACCATCACCATGAACGCCCCTACAAACGCGACACAGTCTAAAGAACGGCTCTACGCGCAACTAGCCACTAGCTTCAAGCAAATGAATCGTGCAATGGGACAAAATGCGGATCTTTGGGAGCAAATGCAAGTAGATCTTCATTCAATGCGGACGTTTGCTGGATTGGACGCGGCTCGGTATGTCTTCTTCAAAAAATCACTTGAGAGCAACGCTCTGATATTCTACGGGGTGATTCACAGCTTCATGACGATCGCGAGCTCTTTAAATCCTGAAGAGCCCGAGAATAGTTTCGAGGCACAACGGAACTCGGAAGAACAGTCATGATTCTGTTCCTAGGTCGTCCTTGAGATTAGTGGTGGCTCTTTTTCCTGGTTAACTCTTCAGAGGTGTTAAAGGCCCGGGTTATATACCATTATTATAATCGCGATTGCTAGGATCTTCTAGAGCATCGGATAGCGCAGCTTGATTAATTGAAAAGAAAACACTACTCCTAAAATCAGATATGGGAAAAAAATCTATCGGCCCGTCATTATCTTTGGAACTTCTCCATCCACCAACCCATTCACTTGTCCACCACCCACGATTCCCGAGATCGTCTTTTGCAGTTCATTCCACTCGGACTCTTTCGGTGTCGCCAGATCCCCAATATCATAAACATAGAGCTTCCCATCGCTCCCACCAAGAGCGGCCCGACGTCCCTCTTTCCGATCCCATTCAAGCTTGTTCAATGCTCGTCCAGTTCCAACGCTTGTCGAAATCATAGGTACCTAACAGAGAAAAGAGTCGGATATAACGTTGTCAGCACTTTCAGAAAAAACTCCCGTCGTTATTAGGGCTGCCCACCTCCGTGTCAGCGTTCAAATTCCATATATCAAACTTCCCAGATCCATCCACACTCCCAAAGATTGCCGGATGCTGAGGATGCCACTTCACATCATACACCGGATCATTTGCTTCGTCAAACGAATAAAGTGGAGCAATAGCTTGTGGTATCGTGGTCGAAGACGGCTTAGCCAACGATTTCGCTCTCCACAATTTCACCGTCCAATCAACTGAACTCGTCAAGATCAGATCAGAGAAATCCACAGAACCACTTGTGGGGTGAAAGTGGAGTCCCATTACTGGTCCCGCATGTCCTTTGTACACATCGTATTGATTCAATCCGGCTTTGGCTCCTGCACGATCATATCGGTTGGCTTGATATACATTTCCTTCTTCTGTTCCGACCCAGAAGGTCGTCGTTTCATTGTCGGGGAAATCCAGGGTCGTGATAGCAACTTCGCCAGTCTTACTATGGCCGGCATGTATTAGCTCCAGCGTTTCCTATGGATGGAAGGAACCCCCAATCAGCGAGAAGACAGCGCGCTCGAATAAATTAATTCACACACCTGAGGCTGAGCCAACATATCCACCAGCCAGCTACAAACAGTCCCGTCTGTACTGGATGTAATAAGATTGTGGGCATTCTGCGTTCCTACCATCTGCATCGCATATACAGGGTGAGTGTGGCCTGACGCAGATAGCGGGGTCTTCAAGACAGGAAGGTGTTTCGCGCGATTATCCCATAACAGGATTTGCCCGGAATACGTCCCACCAAAGACGAGATTCGAATGAAAAGGAGAGAACGTGACTGAAAGAACGTCAGACTAGAAAGTGATGAAACAGAAACCATTTAACAATTCGTCGCGTTCAGAACACATACAAAAAGCTCACGGACTTGAGAGTGAAACACAAATTCTGGTCGTTCAAGTAGATGCAGGTTCCAGACAGCGACTATTCCGTCAGGTTCGTTCAGAGCAGCCGGGTTCTTGTTGTACGATGCGACACTAAGCTCAGGATACTAACGAAACGTTGGGTTCAGAAGAAACTCGAGCCAGTCGATGTGTCTCCTTTTACCTGTGGCGACCAGTCTAAATCTGTGATTGACCTGTTCTTGCCGTACCGTTCGTCAAAGAAGGCACATACCCGCTTAATTCGTCCTTCTGAGTCTTCCCTGGAGGTTTGGGCAATCCTTCAGAAACGTGGCGAGTGCGTAAAAGGTACACTGACCCTCCAGTCTCCGTCCCTACTCGGTAGTCGCGGGTATAGTCATAGGAATTTAGGGCTTTGTAGAACATCTTCGTCGTTGAGTCCACAAATTCGTATAATTCTGGCGCAGACAATATTCCTGCCAACTCCTCCGCGGGTATCTCTGTAACCAGTTTAACCATTGAAAAGAAGTCTTTATAATAGCACAAACCTCTGATCTCCTCCTCAATCTCTTTGTCTAGCTGAATACTCTCCGCTTCTTCCTGAGCAGCTTGAATGGCTTCCAGCTCTGCTTCAGTCAGAACACGATGTCGCGAATCTTCTTCTGTAGGTTCATACTGAGTTACCTCCGTCTCGACTTGGATCTCTTTATTATACATCACTCGCTCCTTTCGCGGAAGTTCAAACAGTTCTTGTTCCACATCTATTAAATCAGGAAGAAACCGTGGTGCCAGTTCCCTATATACGAATTGAATGAGAAAACAGCCAACAAAAAACAAGTTTTCTGGAATGACGCACCGGTCTATAACGTTATCCGTCGCTGAACTAGCCAGCGTTGTCCCGAGACTCATTCGATCCGACTGTCTGCTCACTCTTCCAGAAGATAAATTCGGTAGGCTATGGTGTCCCATGGCAGGTGTACCAGGAACCGAGGACGAAGGTGTTAAATCACCACCGCTGTCCACTCCCTTGGGTTCTCGCAGTATGGACTTAAGAAAGTCATCTATATCATTCGATCTCTTGGGAGTAGGAGGTGTTGGGCTTTTCTAGGTAAGGGAATTCGAGTTGAGATAGAGCTTCTGTAGTACGAAGTTTGGGTCAACTCACGTCTGAGGGCTTTCGATTAGGATCTGTACTCTGTCTCTCTAATCTGGCCTTTCTGAGTTCTGCAAGTTTAGCTCGTTTGGCTTCGATGTCTTGCCGTCGTTTCTCGGAGGATGAGGACATGGTGATGGGGGAGGTGAAGTAATGGAACAGTTCGTCACCAAGTGTCACACAATGCGCGTCGCGTCGCGCTCGGCACCAGTGTACATGTATAAGGCGGTACCAGTATTACTACGATATTACACAGAAAGCCTGGCAATTTCTCATTGCTACGTAGATGCTACATAAACTAAATCTATTCTCAATCTCTCATCCGAGCTGGAATGAATCTTCGTACGACAACCTCTCTGACCGAGTACTTTGAAAAACACGCAGGAGAGCTTAGGATGTCTGAGGACACTCGTGAACGGGCAGGAATGGTCACATAAGACAATATAAGGGTCTAAACGAAGAGTAAGAATCCACCAATATCCTTTTAACCCTCAACAGGGCAACTCACTTTCATTACTTGTGAATTCACGCGGTTGATAGTGCTGAGCCACGACCAGGTAAAAGGTGACGCGTTTTGCAAATCAACTGTTGAGCTTCTTTGATCCTCAGGATCCTCGTAAACAGGACATATCACAATAGCAAATCTGATTATGATTGAACAACATTGGACGAAGTGTGGACAAATATACATACTCTGCGTGCGTGAAGACTGGCCCTCGTTTGTATAATAAAAAGTCAACACAGAACTTGAGTCCGTTCTTCACCACCCAACCTAACGAGCGATAATGGTGGTAAACAACATAGTTTACGAGGAACGGGTTATCGAATTGTAACGGTGGGACTGGTGAATTGGGGATCGGTGGCGCGAGATTGATGTGTTGAAGGGTGGTCCATAACTGCTCTAGAGTAAAAGATTCATGCTGAGAAATAATCAGAAGGGATGAGAACCGAAAGGGGGCAGCGAGAATGATTATTACTGTACGGGGGTCTATTATAGTAAGACAGTCCAGGTTCCATGCAAGAAAAAAAGCTTCGCATAACGTGAGCTGCAAGTGTTCGGCGTCTTGAATAAACTTTTCTTCCTCTTGGTCGTCCTGCACTTCGAGCCCCATCACATCTTGTGACGCTTCAAAGACTGGCGAGGGCTTCCATGTAGCACCAGACGGTATTTCGGGGCCAGAAAGTGCAGGAACTATTACACGTCCTTCTGTCTCGAAGATAGCTTCCGCTTCAGCGGCAACTGCGGCGATAGCTTGCGCCCGATCGATCTTGAACTGTTTTCTCTCTGCTCTTCGTTTTTCTCTGAGTTGTTCAGAGGTGAGTCCTACATTGAAGACGTGAACTCCCATTAAATTACTTGAAGAGAAAGGTATACCTTTTCCAGTCTTTCTATCATTTATTTGACGTGCGAGCCAGCTAGGTTCACTTCGGGAAAGATCACCTTTACCAAAGAACCCTTTTCTCCATAAGACTTTAGAAAAAGTCGGATGGGAGATCCAGACAGATTTGGTTACAACGTCAAGGTATCCCTCACAGTGCGGATTGACGACCTCGTGGATGGAAAGACCGAGCATACCAAGAAGTGAACGGACCCTCTTAGGAAAAGGATCGTGGAAGACGATGGGAAGAGGATGTGCATAGATTTTGTTGTTTTCAGCGCGCCGAGGACCACCTTTGTTGGGACCTGTAGTATTCCTGTGTCGACCTCCTGCCATGGAAGATGATTCTCAATTGGCGTGACTCATAAACTGTGACATAGGCTGTGATGGATCACGATCCTGCACGATCACGTGTATTGTTGTACTTCTGATTGTGAACGTCCATGGCGGAAAACGAGGCTCCGACGATGCATGGACCTCGTCTCGATCTCTCTAAGTTACAGAACAAGAAAACCCCGCGAAACTCCACAAGAACTCCTATGACTCTTAGCAATGACAATAGCACCGGTCTTATGTCTCCTCCCCCATCTCAGGCAAAGGAAACCCAAGTCGAGCAGGAGCCAGGAGCCAGACAATTAATCAGTCCTCCTCCAGAGGAAGAACTAAGGTCCTCTAGACAGTCTGTGCGTCTCTCATCATCGCTCACCTGAATTGCACTCACCAACAAAGGCTTTATGCAGATCGCCCCTTCACATTCGCTAATCAACTCTAATCCCAAACGCAAACGTCCAGTTCAATCTGCACCCAACTATAGCCCACAAGTCACTCCCAATCCCAAACCACGCAAACAGTCTAAACAGGCCCAGCCTATCACATCTCCTTCAAAGTCTAAATTTCACTACATCCAATCACCCCACGCCCAGAACCCCGATGCGGATTTTATTCCGCCTCATCGAACACGCGCGAGATTATCAGACGAATCAGCGAACTCAAACTCGACTAGACGGGGAAGGCGCAGCGCAACGCCGATCGTTATCCCGCCCTACGAACCGCCGAAAGAGGTCTTTACTCCACCAAGGGAGATTACGCTGACACCAAGTCCCTCAAAGCCGAAAAGAGCACCTAGGAAGTCAGTACGGAAGACGTTATCCGTCAAGATAGAACCTCCGTCCGATATGGACGCCCTGTTGAAAGAGCCCATGCCACCTGCGAGTCCAACCGACGACCCTTTGCTGCTCAGCGGGTCAGTGGAACCAGAAGAAGTCACAGAGCAAGAATCACATATGGACATCGTGGCTATTACTCCTCGTAGACCCATGAGGAGGGTAGAGCTACAAGGAAGCCTCCCGCCGTCGTCACCTCCTTCCCCTGAATCTCCATTACACGACCACGTCAACGAGAACAACGATTTACCCATATCTTCATCGCCCGTTGACGGTGTCGACTACTTCTTCCCACAGGAGCCTCCGAACACCTCAATGTTGACCTCAGATGACGACGCTGACATGGATATCAACTTAGCCGACGCTCAGGGTCCCATACCCACCTTCATCTTACCCCCACGCGGCAAAGTCGATCAATCTATTGCCGAGTGGAGTGATGGAGAAAGTGAAGAAGACGTCGGAGTTGAACACCTCCGCAAAGGTGCTGAGGAAGTTGGTCAAGGGGAAGGCGAATATACCGGGAGGTGGAGGATGTGGAAGGTCAGGACTAAGGCTGATCCTCCCAGTAGCGCGACAAGGACGAGGATGGATAGCTGGGGGAGACCTATTAGCCCCTATCCACCTGAACTTCTGCAAAGAAGTGAAAGTCCATCGCCGGGCGAACCTGCGGAAGATGAAGACACGATACAACTGGTGAAAGACAATGACAGAAGAGCAAACGAGGAAGAGGAGGAGGAAGGAGAAGTCAGAGCAATGAGCATTGAGCGGGACACGGCTATGGAGGCTGCTGAGTCTGAGGATGAAGAAGAGGTCCGTTCTATGAGCATCGAACGGGATCTTCCTGGTGAAGATGAGGACACCGATGCAGAGGAAGAGGAGGAGGTTCGGGCTATGAGTATTGGACCTGACGTACGGAACGAACCCGGACGGGATGATGGGGAGCCGGACGAAAGAGAGGAAGAAGTGCGGGAGATGAGCTACGTGGAGGACGACCCTCGGGGTACTGCGCTCGGCAATTATTTTCCTTCTCCTTCGACCTCTGTCTCTCAATCAGCTATAGAATCGTCACAGCGTACTTTCCCTCGTCTTTCCCTCGCCGGTACGCCTTCTCGCCCTGTGTTGCCGACGACGATACCGCTTCTGCGAGACCTCTCCTTCCTTCCAAGGCCTCCGAGGAAAGGCAGCGAAACTTTCGACTCGATTACAACCAACGTTGCAAGGAATCCATTTGCTTTTGAGGCCTTGCAAATTAACGCAAGTGTTCAGCAACCAACAGCGGTAGTAGAACAGACTGATGATGTGGAACGGGAAAATGAGGCTCATGATACACAGTCACAGTATGAAGATGTCGAGGTTGATCTTCCCGATGACAACGAGAGCAGCGACGATGAACAGGACCCTGGCTTGGTGAAGATAACAAGCTCAGATCCTAGGGCTGCAGCAAGGGCCGCTGCTATATTGAAACAGGTCTGTTGTGCTTACGTCCCCCCTCTCTTTCGCAAAATATTGATTTGGCCGGTAACCTTCAGCATGACTATGACTGCTTTACCAAGATAACAGCTCGAGAGAAGAGACGACGGCATTCTTCTTACAACGATACTGTTCATCCTCTTGACAGCCTGAAGAAATCTAACCGGAGACGGACCGTGGCTGCAGCAGGGATCACGAAGTCTCTTAGCCCTTTGCATCGTGACAAAGCACGACGGTTGAGCCTCGGCACTGTGGTTGGTGATAAGGTTTATATTCCCGGCAGTCCCGTAGTTACACTGAGTGGGCTGTTAGAGCAAGCTGCGAAGGAGGTCGGTTCTTCGGGAGCAATTGAGCCAGGAAGGAGTGGCAGTGAGGCGTTTAAAACACCGTTACCCGTCTCTCAACGGCGTTCTCTATCTTCAATTGAAGACAAGTGGGAGTGGACAAAGGATGACTGGAAGGCTCTTGACGCGTGTTTCACGGATGAGCGGATTGCCCTTGGGGAAGGGAGGTCAGAGAACATTGACTCCATGGCCGATGTGGATGCCGTAGATCTGGACAAAGTGGTCGATAGGCTCCTGGACCTTGCTGACATTGATTTTGAGGAGCTGCAAGGTTCATGGTCAAGGCAAGTTTTGACTTCACGGTAGTCCTCGACTGTTGCTAATCAACTGGTTGTATGACAGGGAATGCCTACGGGCACGAGCAGAAGCGATCAGGAAGAAGCAGAGGAGTGGGAAAGTTGCACCCCCCACACCTGTTGGAACATCGTTACGCTTGGGTAGTGGTATCGCTTCACCTCCTACGTTTAGCACGCCCTCAGCTCCTCCCAAACGCACACAATTGAATGACCAGCTCCCTGCATGGACGCCCGGCCTTACGCCTCTGCCGACTAGATCTAGGTTACCGACTCCGGTAGGACCAAGTGCGCCATTCAGCAATCTAAAGACACCGAGAGCTTTGATGGCACCGAGGTATGGATATCTTCTGGAGGAGGCAGAGCGTGTTAGTCAAGGCAAACCAACAGTACCGCCGCCAGAGGATCTCGAGACCAACGAAGACATTGAGGAAATCAATGACTCTGGGGAAACAGACGAAACACCCAACGTCTCTCTTGATTCCAACTCCTCTGCGTCTGTGCAGGAATCACAAGGACTTGGTGGACGGATGAAAGGCCTTATCTTCTCCTACCTTCCTACTCTTGCTAAAAATGGTGACAAGAATTTGAAAAAACCCTCTCGTCCAACACAAGGAGGATTACCTCTTCCACCTCCTGAGGTTCTAACGAAACCAAGGGGGCCGGTTGCTACACCTGCCCGGTCAATGATACCCCGAGAACCGGCGCCGAAAGAGTTGGTTACGCTGAACCATCAGGGGTTACCTCCCGAGACGAGGATCCCGCAAAGGAAAGAGAAACCAAAGAGATTGGTGGAGCTCAGGAAAGTGCAACCTCCATCTGAAGCTGAGCCTCGGAGGAGTACGAGTGCTGGAGGTTTGAGGCGAAAGGGGAGTGTCAGAGATTTGGTGAAGAATTTTGAAGATATGGAAAGAAGCGCGAGTAGTCTTGGAATAAGGAGCGGCGGCGGCGGATCGAAAGGGAAAAGTAAGGAGGTAGCGAGGCCTGCTTGGAGGCCATGATTTATCTTTTGGGGTGTAAGTTGAGAAGACGCAAGATATGACCGAACGATTTTTTATGATATATGTATACCACTTATGATTCATCATTTACTTTCCTTCATGTTTTCATTATCTCACTCTCCTCTCTGATATAATCTTCTCATCTACGCTGGGCGTGTCTATAGTTGGTATTATATCTACTCTATGACTCCTTGCATATTTCTCATATGTTTTTCCTCCCATACTGAAAGGTTGTTGTAGCAGGTTTTTTACGCTACTTGTAAACCGCAGTCTAAAGACAGCGGAAGAGGTCTCTTCGCCTTCAGAGCCGTCTAATGACTACAATCGAGCCCGCACTGGAATAATTTCGTTGGATTGGCCTCTTACTACACAAAGTTATGATCTTTGTTCTCTGCCGGCACCTCTGTACGCCATACATCTTAATACCCAGTCGACGGTGGCTCGTTGTTTCTGCACATAGTATGAATAGCGGTAAATTGCACCGCTCGGGACCAGGATGTTGTACCCCAGTCTCTAGATACTCTCGAGGAAGTTTTCGGGTGCTGAAGCTCGATGAGTTACTAGACCCACAAGCCATTCGGATTCGCACCCAAATCAGACCCATCTTGGACTTGTATTCATCCCTTTAGTTTGCACCACGAATTTGAGAATTATAGTCTCCTTCTCCGACTCGAATCCTATCTACCTTTATCCGAGGCTTTAAACGGCTCCCCCACGCAGTGATTCCAAGAACCAATGCACACGATAATGCGGGGGGTAGCACATGAGGGAAGCTCACGATCGGAAAGTGATCTTGAACATTCCTAGAACTGTGTCCCAAACTCGCTGAGCCGTACATGTGCCAACTGGGGCCAATTTTACAAACTTAAGAGCGACACTCGCGTGTCTCTACTGGCCGAGGAGCCCTGTTCGCGAGCCATTGGTCTCTCCCTCAGGACTTCAATCCTAGTGTCCAGCACAATCCTTGAACGAATGTCCCTTCTGACCAGATAGGTTTACTCTACCCTTTGAGAAAAAGCCTCAGGTGTTCATAGCAATGACCGGCGGAATGCAGTAAGTTCATCGCCGCCGGTTCAGCAGTGACCCGAGGCTATCACAATTCTTTTTTCGTGCCTGGGACCTCCTCTGGGAATCAGGCGCTTCTCCATTCAAGCGGAAACCCGGATCTGAACTGGTACAAAAGAAACAGTCACTGCCTTCCAGTCTCAACCTGAAACCAGTTCAGTTTACGGGGCGTTGACAAGGAGTGTCATATCTACTCCTTGCTCTGGTTCTGTCCATCGACAATGTGAAGACGTCTACGGTCGTACGTGCGCGGATCGGGAGGGGGATATTCCGGATACATTGGAGATTTGAAAGGAGAGATGGCTTCTCTTCCCGTTCTTCTCTGTATGCTCGAAGGAATATTCTGACCTACAGTTGTGCACGATGACAGTCGGAGGGTGCAAAGGGCTGGTGGCTGGTCTGGACAGGATTGAATTAATTCGATAGGATCTAAGTGGGTACGTGCATGACCAAAAATTGCGGGAATACCATACTCACGACCGGGCATAGTTCCGAACTCTGAGGACGGAGACAATTCCGAGGAATATGATAGGGCGGGTGGTCAAAGCCTTTCCAAAAATGGCAAGTCAAAACATAGGCAAAGGTATGAGGTGCTTTGAAGGATTGCACAACACTGTCGCCAATGTGAGATGAATGTATTCGGAATTCCAAAGAAAAAGGCGGCCAGAAATTTTATTCTCTAACCACCACGACCACGTACGTTTCCTCTAAAATTTTCATCTTCCCTCTTAGTGACCTTTTTCTTAGGGCTCGAACATGTCCTCCATAGATATCGTGGCTCGAATTGCCTTCATTGCATCGGACACCTTACTTCATTCATTACAGCCAAACTCATCGACTTCACACTATTCCTCAGTGTTTGATAATGTCGCAAGATCATCCAAACGAACCCCAATCGTCCTCCCAGTACCTCACCTAGCCGATCCAGCTGCAGCTATTAAGCGTGCTTCATCGAACGCAGCACTCATCTCCCTCACCTCAACCGCGAACTCTCAGTCAGTTACTAGACTCGTTTTGGCCTCTTCAGAGCTCTCATCTCTTCCCCTCGTCTTACACATCGCCGTCAAAAACGACCTCTCAGATGTACTCTTATTACGGGCCGTCGGTCCGTACTTCCTTCTTTCCACCAATCCTCACCAGGCTCACGACAATGCGCTGTTGGCTTCAAAGTTGGCCCGCTCTGAGAAAAAGGCGGTCGTTCACGTCTTCTATTCAAATTCATCATCCCATGATTCTTCTCCTGTGGAGGAGGTACCTGAGGAACAGATTGTATCGTTCCTATTCGAGGATAAGAGTCGCGCCACCAACGGCAACGGCTCCTTGAATGGGAATGGTCATATCAACGGAACCAATGGCCATACGAACGGAAGACACACTAACGGTGTCAATGGTCATTCAAACGGGCATGCCAATGGCTCTAATGGTCACACCAAGACGAACGGCAGCAATGGTCATGCCAATGGCCACGCCAAGCCCGGACACGCAGAACGAGAAGACGAACACCCCGCACTTCAGGCATTGTTCAAGGCCTATGAACAGGCTTCTTTCAGCACAGTTTCCCTCGTTCGACGACCGATACGACCATTCATCGCTCAAAGTCCTCCAGAACCACATACCGTCATTTTCTTCTTGGGGGAGGGCGCGCTCGATATCGAGATCGACGGTGTTGCCTTTGCATCCGTATCCCTCCTTTCACCATTGCTTCCATCCCGCATCCTTCATGAAATCCCCTCCTCTGTTTCTTGCGTCGTAGTTTTGGAACAAGCCAGCCACTGGTCCATGAAGTGGCTTCCTTTATATCTCGACGTCGTCAGTACATTACAGAAAATCGAACCCTCATTACGTCCAAGTGTTCATTCAGGTGTTTTGGGAGACTTGAAGAACGTCACTCAGGCCGATATACAGAAACTGCTCCAACATGCTCAGTTGTCCACACCTTCGTCTCGTTTAACTTTGGGAGCCATTCCCACATCTCCTGCTTCATCTCATGCAGAACCACACGTTCCCAAGCATGAGCTTTCTTACACCAAAATCCTTTCCCACATCTTCCAAGATCGACTCGACATATGCAACTCACCCTCCCTCGTTGCATCTCAAGGAGAGATTGCCACTACCCCAGAATACGCTCTCGGTCGTGTACGTGGCCAGCTTGGACAGAGAGATGACCTCATTGCAGCCGTCCGGGAACTCCTCCAGGTTCCCGATTTGAACGCTGATTTACACTCCCTCTTGAGCAAGTGGGTTCTAGCCAAGGACAACGCAAACAAGAGTCGGACTCTAGGGGACGACATCGTTAAATTCCTCAAGACATCAGCCGTCCCCCACTCTGCTGCCTCCCGGATCCTATCTCTCCGAGCTCATTTCCCCGCCCTATCCAGATGGATCATTGGTTCAGATGCATGGTCGTACGATATCGGTTCGTCCGGCCTCCACCATGCCATCGCCTCGGGACTTAACGTTAACATCCTCATTATCGACACTGTCCCTTATACCGCCCGTAATACCGGTGACCCAAGTCGCCGCAAGCACGACGTCGGTTTGTACGCCATGAACCACGGAGACGTCTATGTAGCTAGTGTTGCGGTCTATTCCTCTTACGCCCAAGTCCTACAAGCGATAATAGAAGCCGATGCGTACAAGGGCCCCAGTGTTGTTTTAGCATACCTTCCCTACAACTCGGAAAACGCTCCCGCCTTGGACATCCTCAAGGAAACCAAACTTGCCGTCGATGCTGGCTACTGGCCGCTCTATAGGTGGGACCCAAGCAAAGAACGCACGGGCAAGGAACCGTTCTCTTTGGATTCAGACTCGGTCAAGAACGATCTCCAACAGTTCTTGAATAGGCAGAACCACCTGTCGCAGCTCACCTATTCCAAACCCGAACTGGCCACTGAACTCGTCAGCAGTCTTGGTGAGAACGTGAAGGAGGCGAGAAAGAGGAAAGCTACCCAATCCTATAACGAGTTGTTGAACGCGTTGGACGCTCCTCCGTTCACGATTCTTTATGCTTCTGACGGTGGTGCGGCTGAGAAAGTGGCGAAGAGATTGGCTAGTCGGGCGAAGATTAGGGGGCTGGAGGCTACCTTGGGATCTATGGATTCGATGCCTTTGGATACCCTCGCGAACGAGGAACATGTGCTCTTTATCACTTCCACAGCCGGTCAAGGAGAACCTCCCCAGAACGGTCGTCAATTCTTCAAGGCCACTAATGCCGCCGTCACTCGAGGGGAGAAACTCTTCACCAAACTCAAGTACTCCGTCTTTGCGATGGGTGACAGTAAATATTGGCCTCGTCCTGAAGATGCTCACTATTACAACAAGCCTGGCAAGGATTTGGATGCTCGTCTAGAGAAACTCGGCGGTGAACGAGTGTTCCCCCTGGGACTCGGTGACGATCAGGATGCGGATGGTTACCAGACTGGTTATCAAGCATGGGAACCGTTGGTGTGGAAGTTGTTTGGTGTCGATTCCGTCGAAGTTACCGAGAAGGAACCCGACCCTATCACGAACGAACATATCAAAGCCGCCTCAAACTACCTTCGTGGCACTATCGCTGAAGGTCTTTTGGACAACACGACAGGCGCTTTGGCCCCCAGTGACACCCAACTCACCAAGTTCCACGGTATCTATCAGCAGGACGACCGTGATATTCGTGATGAACGTCTAGCACAAGGCGTTGAGCCTGCCTATGCCTTTATGATTCGAGTCCGTATGCCAGGTGGTGTATGTCAACCCGACCAGTGGCTGCAGATGGATCAGATTGCCGATGAACATGGATCGGGTACTTTCAAGATCACGACACGACAGACTTTCCAATTTCACGGAGTCATAAAGAGGCACTTGAAGCCTGCTATCCAGAATATCAACCGTGCGTTGCTTGACACGCTGGCTGCATGCGGTGACGTTAACAGGTGAGTACTCAACCTTCTAATCTTCCACTCGCCATCTCACACATTGCTGTAGAAACGTCATCTGCTCCACCATACCATCCAAGTCCGGCCTCCATGCTCAAATACACCAGTTCTGTGTCACTACTAGTAATTATTTGATTCCTAGAACCACCGCATACCACGAGATCTGGTTGGACAAGAAGATGGTCGCTGGCGATGCCTTGAAGGATGTCGAGCCCGTCTACGGCGAGTTCTATCTCCCACGTAAAGTAAGCTTCCCCAATTTCATCTCCGGAAGTCAGCCCTGACCCATCAGCCAATAGTTCAAGATCGCAGTCGCTGTACCGCCTACTAATGACGTCGATGTTTTCGCTAATGACCTCGGCTTCATCGCGATTGTCGACAACGGGAAGCTTACCGGTTTCAACGTTGCTGTTGGAGGTGGTATGGGTGTTACCTTTGGTAACAAGAAGACATATCCTCGTACTGCGGATGTTATTGGCTTCTGTACGCCGGAACAGGGGAAATATGTTGCAGAGGCTGTTGTGATCGTTCAAAGAGATAACGGCAACCGAGCTGAGTGAGTCCAAAATTTCTTTCTCGACGGCTTAATCGCTGATCAACCCCTTTTCTTAATCTTACCTCTAGTCGTAAGGTAAGGCATTGATCAAATGCTCCTTCATCTTCTTCTCTCTTTGCTGAATTAATCTCTAGAACGCCCGACTAAAATACACTATCGACCGAATGGGTCTGGACGTCTTCAAGGCTGCAGTCGAGAAACAGCTCGGTTACAACCTCGAGCCTGCTCGACCGTATACGTTCGACCGAAACATTGATGACTTTGGGTGGGCTACTGGCGAAGATGGGAAACATCACTTCACGATGTTCATAGAGAATGGTCGTATCCAGGATGAGCCAGGAAAAGACTTCAAGACCGGCCTACGTGAAATTGCCAAGGTCCACAAGGGAGCATTCCGTCTGACTACCAATCAACATTTGGTGGTGTCCGATATTGCCACCGAGGACGTGCCGCAGATCAAGACGATACTGGCCAAGTACAAGATGGATAACCTCAACTATACTGGTCTCCGTCTGTCATCATCCGCTTGCGTTGCCTTCCCTACGTGCGGTAGGTCGACTCATGAGTAATGGTGAACATACGTCGCTAATCGTCATGTAACAGGTCTGGCCAACGCAGAATCTGAACGAGTGAGTAGTTTGAGAGCACCATTAATATCGATTGTACTTACCAGAATCGTTTTCTAGTACCTGCCTATCCTCGTCGACAAGGTTGAAAAGATTTGCGAGGAGAATGGCCTACGCAATGATGCGATCGTCATGCGTATGACTGGCTGTCCCAATGGTTGTGCACGTCCTTATATTGCAGGTCAGTTTAGCCCATTTACTTGATCCGGCGATACATGTCACTCACTCACTTTGTTCCAGAAATTGCTTTCGTCGGCAAGGCTCCAGGTCAATATCTCATGTTACTTGGTGGTGGGTACTATGGTCAGCGTGTGAACAAGATATATAGAGGCAAGTATTTGATTACACCTTCAACTCTGATCACCTAACATCTTCTTGCTCAGAATCCGTGACTGAGCCAGAGATCTTGGCTATCCTCCGCCCGATGATCAAGCGTTACGCTCTCGAACGTCACGAAGGTGAACATTTCGGAGACTGGACAATTAGAGCGGGTTACATCGCCAAAACGAACGAGGGTAAAGAGTATTACGATCGTATGGGTGGAGAGGAGCAATTCCAAGCTCAAGCATAGACTTTTTTTGGACCCGGATCTAATCATGTTACATCGACGTACTCACATTTTGTATACCATCTACTTGTATCACTATTTTTCACGTAGGGTTTCGTATGCTATCAGTTATTCCAGTAACTTCCAAATCTGTCGCTATAGTCAAACTTATCCTCATTTGAATAGACGACACAAGTACACCCACATTATTTGCGGGGAATCGTTGTACAGTAACGGAAAGTAATACAATAAAACTAGGAACAACTAATAAAAAGATGTCGGAGGCAAACAGGATATGGAGTCTATTAACCTATTAACTCGCGTTCCGTCTTGCGCCTTTTCCTCTGTTGATCCTCCATAATAAGCTGTTGCGCCGTTGTCATCGGTGCAGAACGTTTCTTGCTTTCCTCGGACTGTGATGCTGAAGTTCCAGTCGCCTTGAGCGGATTGACCCGCTTCAAAGGATTGCCTGCCTTCAAAGGGTTCACTGCCGGTTTCAGAGGGTTCAACGTTGGTTTCAAAGGATTCGTCTTTAAGCCGAGGGACGAGGAAGACGACGATGATTCCACCGCATTGTCCGGAACAGTGGCCGGCTTCGCACCAAACGAAATCACTACCTTCTCTGATCCTTCGTCTCTCTTCAAACCCTCTTCAGCCGGTGGGGAATCGGACGACCGCGAAGGTCCAGCTTGGTTTTCCGCTTCAGCAGCAGCCCGTTCGATCTGCTCCGCTATGAGTATTCGCTCTCGCTGTTCGTCTGACGTGGTTGCTCGTTCTTTTTTCATAGAAGCTTCCTGTGTTTGCTATGGTCAAACTTTGCAATCCATGGAAATGGAAATGTGACGTACCGCTTTTGCAAGAGCTTTGGGGCTATTGTCTATCCAAGCGATGAACCATCCCTTCTCAGTTTCATCTACCCTTGCAACCCCAGTTCGTCCAAGATGCTTCACAAATTCGGTGAGAGTAACCCAGCGTGTGGCATTCATATGTAGATGGCTCTTGTCCGCGATGTACTCTTGATACACTCGGTTTGCGAAAACTCGTTTTGTACCGAACCTGGAAGAATATTTAATGTTAGACCAAACTGTAGCCAGAGAAGTGGAGCCTCACACCTTCTGGACAATAACGAGACGAATTCGGACTGAAACTCTTGAGAGAAATTGGAGATATGCTTTCCGGCATTCTCCCCAACTACCAGCATCTGGCGCAGATGGGATTCAGATTGCGCATGACATTTGAATCCATTCTCGTCTCGACATTGTTTTTCGCAGACTTGACAGTACCACCTGAGGCGCTGGAGCCCCTTGGACTTCATCTTGTTTGCAACATATTTGGGAGTTCCAACTGTAGTACTGGATATCAGAAGCGTTCCGGAAAACAGAGAATAACACACTAGCCTTCCGCTCGAGGCATAGCTTATATGAATAACGAGAGTGCAAGGGTAAGTATGTAGTTGGATGGTGAGAGGCGATAAGTAAGGTGCTGACCAAGGCATGTGTTTTATGTTGATTAGATAATATAAAGATGAGATTAGATTATGGTCGAGAATTTGGCACCTCTTTGAATTGCAGGCTCATTGGCAAGGATTTCGCACTCCCTGTTTCTCCCGAATTCCGACTTAGATGCTTCCAATTTGTCGAGTAAACATATCGGAGACCTAGGAGTGAGAGAAAAGTTGACCCCAACGTACTTCCTAGGCGCCAGTACGAAAAGCCCGTAAAGTAATCACACTTGCATTTAAAGGTCGATTGACCATTCATTTAGAGTTGTCTAATCTTAACCCCCTTCATGAATACAAAGAACACAATGAGCAACTCGTTTAGCCATTATTTCGCTGCCCTTGCCTCCTCCAGGGCTTCCTTGAGGGACGAAATCACCCTGTCAACATCACCCCGGCTGCTGTCAATGACAGAGATTCCCATATGGCCGACACGGAAGTACTTGTCTAATGTAAAGAATTGGATCAATGAAAGTGCAACTGCGAACATCTTGTCAAAGGATACACACCTTTGATACTGGCATGCAAACCACCTGCAACCACGATCCCACGCTTCATGAGGCGAGGAAGAATATCAGCTGCACCAAGCCCTTCAGGGAAGTACAACTGGAAATTTCCGATGAATATGATATCGAGGGGGGGGGGGGGCGAGCACATACCGCAGTCATGCCATTGGCCGCAACATCATTACTCAAAGGCACCTGTTTGAAGCCAAGCGCTTTCGCGGAATCCTTGAACTTCCTGCTCGCTTCTCTATGGAGCTTGAATCGATCTTCAATTGAGGGCGAAGACTCCGTTATAGCCTTGAGCGAGGCATTATACGCGTAGATCAAGTTGACAGGAGGTGTGGCGAAGTAGGAAGCATTACCCGCTTCGTATGCCTTCATTATGGGCAACCATCTGAGGGGAGTGTCAAAAGAGGATCGAAAGGACGTTTAGGCGACAACTCACTTCTTCCAGCTAGCATAGTAAGAGGTGACGGGCTTCTGACGCGATTCAAAAGTCTGAAGTAGAACTAAAATTGAGTGGCAATTCGTGGCATACACAGGGAGAAAGATCACCTTCACAGCTCTGGGGCTAGCGACAAGTATGCTTAGTCCAGGAGGAACACCGAGGCCTTTCTGACTGCCTGTTAAGACGACATCTAGGTCCCATTCGTCGAACCGAATCTCCTCGCTCGCAACCGAGCACACACCGTCCACGATCACCTTGCGTATGGTTATGACTAATCAGCCACGATCAACGTCGGAGGAGCTCTACGAGATATCCTCACCAATGACTCTGGCGAAACTCGCCGAACGAATGCAGCCACGGATTTGATATCCGATAGAACACCAGTCGACGTGTCGACGTGAGTGATCGTCACCACTTTGTACTTCTTGCTCTTCAAAGGCTTCTCAATGTCGGATAAGGTCACAGCACCGCCGACTGGGGCTTTGATTTGGTCAACATTGGCACCGTAGGCACTGAGGCTGAATGAGAAAGACGATGATCAGTATTTCGATGGACGACGATAAGCTCCAACCACATACCAATCAGCAAAGCTGTCACCAAAGTACCCGCTGTGAAGGACGAGAGCATTTTCTCCGGGTTCGATGAGGTTTGACGCAACCTGATGACGACGATGAGCAACACAACCTTCCCAACTACTCTCAACATACTTGATCCCAACCCAGTGTACCACTTCCTGCTATCAAGAAGGGCTGGCCTTGCGATGTAAGGAGCACTTTCCTGATAACATTTTGACGGATTTAGCTTAAATTCCTAAGCGAGCTCAGTAATCTCCGCACCGTGTCATTCTAATGCAATCCCCAAAAATAGGGATGAAGTCGGGTGCGATATGCGACATGGAAGGGTGTGCATTGGCGAAAAGGACCTGAGATTGAATGGTCAACAGAGAACCATGAATATTGGCCGAAAGATTTGTTTGCTCACATCGTCAGAGACCTCAATAGGTCCAGGGATTCTACGTATTGACTGAGAAGGGCGTTATCAAGAACCAGGATTGAACCTTACAAGAGTAATCTAAGAGCAGAACCGTCAGTCACACGGGTCGAGCATAAAGAAAAAAAAATCGGACACTGACTTGTGGGGTTGTTGGTGGAAGTCTGTAGTCTCAGTTGCCATGTTGCGCCCGCTTTGGAGGTGAGGAATGAGAAGGTTAAGTCTTGCAGCGGCTCGATCACCTTGAGAACTTCCTAGCATTATCAGACCTAATTTTTGGCGGGAGAACGGACTTCCGTAGATTGACCTCGTCCCCCGCCGGAGTCCCTCAAATACTGGTCTCATTACCGCGTTTTACCGAAGGAGTTGGTGTTCGTATTGGAAATGTTAGGCCCATGATGATAGAAAACTACTACAGGCCCTCGCTTCTAGACCGCCTCCGAGTCAATTCATTTCAAGGTAGGTCAGCTAATAAATGGGTTGCGGGGCGGGGAAACCTGGAGTAATACGATGACAGGGACCCACACACTTGTTCCTGTGAATAGCTGAACCGTCATCTTCGGCAGATGTTATAATGAATGGGTAGAAATGAGTTGTACAAATCGAGTAATGTGGGGTAGAGAACAGGGAAAATGAGGTACCAACTGGTACGACTCGTGCGTGGAGGTTCTAAAACCGTGGCAGCAGAGAAGGAAAAACCAAATAGCGGGAAGGGAACGAGTGCAGGGGAACATACATAGAACGAGATGAGACTACGTCGACACGAGAAATGGAAGTCACAGGTAGTAATGCTCTATGTTTCTATATGGCACCTTTGATTCCAACCCGACGATATTTCGCTTCGTACACCTGAGACAGCGCAGTCATCGCGGGTTTACAGTCAAATACTTTTTCCGTGTCTCGGGCTGTGGGATTTGTGTAGAATGGGGCTTTATGTTCTTCCAGAAATTTGCGCGTCGCGTCAAGGTCGTCAAAGGCCAATTCGTTTTGAAGGAAGGTAATGCCTATCGTCTTATAACTGTTCGTTTCGTGATTCAGCATCATTGTTCCTGTCGACTGAGCCTGCCACGTACGCTTTAGCTATCACCATCAACGCCTTTGTGCGTTCCCGATCAATAAAGTGATCCATAATGTATGCACCCATGTTAGGTGCGTTCATGTACAACATAAATAGAGAATGATAGTTGCCCATGGAAAGAGAGCGTTGGACACTCAGTGCATGTTTGACGGCATGATCCGCCTTCTGTTTGGGTGTTAGTTGACCTACGTAGAGATTCAATTCTATCCAAAAATAACCAGTCAGAGAACGGCCGATATCGCGAGAAGGTAAGGAACTCGCTGACCGCTTCTATTGCGCCCATGCAGTAACATGAGGATCCGGTAAGCCGTGAACTCCTCTACTTTGCCCGGTATTCCGAGTTCATAGAGAGTTTTGAGGGTAGCTTGACATTGGTTGTATTCAACCATATCGTTCTAGGTCACAGGTCCAATCGTCAGTATCCCCAGCAAGTGATCTTGACCCGCAAAAGGCATACGCTCTCCAGGGCCATCCTCGCATGTATTTCATATACTTGAACTGTAAATTCATTTTTTATTCGTTGAACCTGGGATAAAAGTAAATATAAGCAACGTTCATTCACAAGAAACGACTAACGGTGAGATCCTGGCGCAAGCTCTTCAACTGATTGCATATCCACGGGTATGAACATTTCTCTCTCCATCGCTTCTTCAGTTGTATAAGAGTTTCTTGTAAAACGGAGTACGGACGTATTTGTTCGGGTTTTGGTTCCTATGGGGAAGGTCAGAATTTCTCGGGCTGGATATTGGCCAAACTGACTGTTGTTAAACGCAGGTAATCCTTGAAGATTTCTTTAGAAGTTCCCACTATGGTATAGCGATCCCAATCTATGACATTCTAAGAGATCTTAGAGCCAAGAAAGATGTGACATGGTACTAAAACGCACTGGATCCGCCTCTGCCTCATCAAGGTTCCCAAACGGTGAGCTTGAGCGAGAAGAGTTGAAGAGATGGGCATGATGATGGTTCGCCTTGAGAGATGATTGAGGATTGCCAGTTGTGCGAAGATTTCGCTGCCTTTCGATTTCGTGTTCACGCTGGAAACGCTCCGCTCTTCGATTGAGGGTGACTTGGTCATTCAGATCAAGAGATGCAGTGCCGGAAGTGACTTGTTTGACGGTTGATTTCTTCGCTTTCTTATTTGACTGAGGACTATCATGTCTATGTCACAAGTGACTAAATGAGTCGGATTCGACAATTTTACGGGGACACCCACAACTTGCGCTTGAGATTCAAGGTAGGCGGAGGTTTCGGGAGAAGACTGATGAGGGCTGAAATATCAACAAGAAAGGAACGAAATAGCAGAGATAAAGAACCTTTGCAGCTGAACGCCATTCCAATCCGTCGTCCACAGTGTGTGTGCATTGTAAGCTTCGCTAATTACCTGTCGCAACTCATTTTGTGCTTCCTGCCTATTACTGTCAGTCATTTGGCCCAAACATTTCGCAACCCAGTCTCTGCTCGATGATAAGAATAGATAATGAATAAAAAAATAAACTGATAATTACTTGAGTTGAGGTGGCCACGACTCTGAAGACATTGTGCTATTGGGAGAGAAAAAGTTGAGGACGAAGTTGCCGATTCCAAGTAGTCGAAACGAGGCAGACGCTTGGGTAACCAATTCCCACACTCTGCCGGTGGATCTGCCACTGACAGGATTTCTCGAATTTCTAGAATTAAATCCCCCTATAGGACCCCGCAGGATACAGAAGGACCCGATATACTGCCTACTTAGAGTATATCGGCACACGATGCATGTGCCGTTGCGAAAACACCCAACATCCTCTCTTGATACCACACGCCAATCGCCCATATTAGCGCAAGAGAGAGAGCAAGAGAGGCGTCGAAATGAAACCTCATGGTAACGCACATACCGTGCGTAGAAGACCCATATCACTGAAACAAAAAGGTACACGATAGCAAAACTATGTATACTGATCGTCTTTGCAATAGGGAAAAGTTATAAACGTCCTGTGGGCTCGGACCCCAGGTTTTCATGACAACTCAACCTGTGCGATATCTTCTTTTTATGTATCATAGTCATTGATGTAACCTTCTGATGGTTACCTATTCCTTTACCACAGTGGGGTTTTGCTGGGATCCAATGTGAGGATCCTTCGATGTCGAGTGCCTCCAGTGAACGGAGACAATGATATCTGCCTTCGACTCGTCGGAAAATGTGGGCTCTAGTGCTCCTTCTCGATGAGCTCACAACTACGCTCACTATTGTTTCTCGGGATGATATGATGTTGATCCCATTTTTGTTCCACATAACATTCGAAACCGTAGATGAATGATCCTCATCAATGGTGATGGGAATAAGCCCTGCACTAATATAAGTTCTCTGTCTAGGATGTTTGTTTCCTTCAAGGCTTGCTGGTTCCTGCCGTCCTTTTACGTCTTACCGAGTATCTCTTGTGTCGCTTTTCTCTCTCCCTTTCAACACCTTTCTTCATTCCTTCGTTTTCTCTTTCGATGGCGCCTCCCATTTTTCCTCAGAGACGAACCGAACTTGGGACGTCCTCACCTGTGGCTGAAACCAAGACAGACCCGAATTTGCTCTTGGGTGCCATGGAAATCGGTATATTCGTCAGTACATTCTTCTTTGGTGTGCTTATGACCCAAGGCCGGACATACTGGCGACAACGCGAGAGTGACAGTACGAGGTTGCGGGTGCTGGTGAGACTACTTCATTTCCCCTCGACTTGGATTGATGTAATTCGGACATAGGTTGTATCTTTACTGTGAGCCAGCGTTCCGTCCGTGCTTCAATTCCCTGTCATAAGTAACCCTGTCCAGCGTCCTCGAATTTGGGCACACCATTGCGTGCATGGCAGCCGTGTACTATTTCACGGTGACCACGTCAGGAAATAGCGTCAAAGCAGGCAACTGCTACTCTTTCAGCATCGCTCTTGCCTTTGGCACGTTTACAGTTGGTCTCGTCCAGGTGAGTGCACGTACGCATACTCAAAAAATATACTTGAATACGATCCTTCTACCAGACCTACTACGTGTTCCGTTGTCAACGCTTTAGCTCGAACCATATCCTTAGTTTGATCGGTTACTCACTCGTGTTTATTCATGTTTTTGGGAGCCTCTGGATCACGTACGAGTCTTGGTTAGCGGTCACGGATCCGAATCCGTTCAAAGTTCAGACGGAGTTCGGATGGTTAATCTTGATTACATTTGGCGTAACTGCGTTAGTTGATGTGTATGCAGCGGGGTGTATGTGTTGGTACTTGCGAAAATCGTTAGCTGGGTTGGGGAGTACGTCGTTTGACCGGTAAGTGCTCTGACGTTCGGGGCTTCTTCAAGTACTCATTCGGGCTTTCAGCACCACGAGCTTGGTGAAGACGCTTTTCTTCTGGACGATTCGTGAGTACGAAACCCACGTCTGGTCCCTACTCTCATTTTCTATTCACCAGAAACTGGCCTCGTCACGAGGTTCGCTTCTCCGCACCTTCCCTCCTACGCACTCAATGTTATGCAATTTTTAGCCTGGCATCTATCGCTGTGCTTGTTTGCGTAGGCCACAAACTGTTGTCATTATGGGGCCCAAACAACTGACTACATCTGCTTTTTTTGCAGTTCCAACTCATGAGATTCAACTGTGCGTTGAATGAATATTTCCAAATTTACCATTGTCAATTTACCATAATTGAACAAATCAAAGATATCTGGACTGCGATATATCTACCGTTAACTAAATGTGCGTTTCTGTTCCTACAACCATCTTTCCTCAAATAGCTCACTCTCAGCGTTCCTGTCAACCCAGTGTATAGCATCTCCCTCTTGTGCTCGTAAGATCCAACTCGTCACTACCCACTCCTACCAACCGATGCAATCTGCTCTTCAGACTGAATCAGCGTACGACATACCGAGCGAGATATGGCCTCGGTGACTCTGCGTGTGCAACAATCACTCAGAGTACTGCCCAATTACAGCCGAAAAGGTCCCCGAGTACCCCAAATTCGAGGGTAAGTGGCCTATCCAGTTCAGCTACCGGATCTGACCTGTGCTCTAGATGCAGCCATCAGCTTCATTCACGCTCTCTCAAGTCACAACACAGAGAAGGTTGACGGACGCACGATCGGTGAGAGCCGAAGTTTTGCTAACGAGCCGTATTCTCTAACTCTATGATCTTAGATCCCGCTGAAAATGACTGGGACTGTTATTCGTCGATCTACGAATACCATCTGACCTGGGTGTTTGCTTGTCGCCCATCGAGCTACATATTCTTCAGTAGACACTGTAAAAAGAATATGGCTGCACGCCACAGTTCCCTTCCGTCCGATCCATCTCCTGGTGAACGTCCGGGTCTTTTCTCAAGTGACCATGAGGACCATGCCGTGGTTAGGGAGAATACACGTATCTTGAACGTTGAAAGAGTTCGTTTTGACGAAGACGATGGTGTGAAGCAATTGCAAAGCCATCCGACAAGCTACATCGAAGTTTGGCCCAAGCTTGGTAGAACGACATTCCAGTCACACCTCTCCGTTTGTCTGCAGAGCCAGGGCCCATCACCATCGAAAATCACAAGTTATCCGTGGTGAATTTTCGTGAAGCTTTGCGAAAAGTATATTGAGAGGGTTGATCGAGGCGGGCTATATAGTGGTACTTATATCCACCTGTCACAGTATAAAGAAAACGGTGAGCCTAGAGCCGTCTCGCCCTGCATTGAGGTCTAAGCGGTGACGTAATTCTATGTGCTCTGAATCAAACGCTTTTTGATTGGCTGCAGCATGAGTAACGTTTCCCGATTCCGTCCGCCAACGCGTGACAAGTTCTCCCCTTCTCCTCCTCCGTTTCAAAATTAAAGGCTGATAATGCTGTCGAGGTTGTCCTCTGGAGCCCTCAAACGGGCTGGCTCCTTGGCCTCCTCCCGCTCGACTCAAGCTTTCTCTTCTTCCCGTTCAGCAGCCGTAAGTCGACGCGCCATTTTCTTTTTACAAAGTTTTCCAACTCGTGGCCTTCAGGTTCGTTCTGCATCGTCGAGCTCGTCTTCCTCTTCAAGTGCTTTCGAGGTAACTCAATTCGCGATAAAACCAATTCCTGCCTTCATAAAACTGTCGACAGGCCTTCATGAGTTCTCGAACAACTCTTGCAGGAGCGTCCTTACTCACCGCCGGCACCATTGCATGGTACACCCATCTCTTTGGTTCTCTTCCTTTCCTCGGAGAGGTGCACGCAAGCCACCTGAGTGATGAAGGTCTTCATCCTGTTCACTACCCTTGGCCTCACAATGGCTTGTTCGACACCTTTGACCACGCCAGGTATGCATCACTCCTCCTTGTTAGCTACTGGGCTCTTATTAGTGTTTTGTTTTTGTGTCGTAGCATCCGAAGAGGATATCAAGTTTACCGTGAAGTCTGTGCAGCATGTCACTCCCTCGACCGCATCGCCTGGCGTAATTTAGTCGGTGTCTCACATACCGTGGATGAAGCGCGTGCCATGGCAGAAGAGGTTGAATACCAAGACGGGCCTAACGATGAGGGTGAAATGTTCATGCGTCCAGGAAAGCTCTCCGACTATATGCCTGCACCGTACCCCAATGAAGAAGCTGCCCGAGCTGGAAATGCTGGTGCCCTTCCCCCCGACCTCAGTTTGATCGTGAAAGCGCGTCATGGCGGTTGCGTGAGTGCCAACCACTCAGGTTGTTTCAAGTAAACTGAAGCGCCGTATCTTTAGGACTACATCTTCTCTCTCCTGACTGGATACGTGGACGCTCCCGCTGGTGTTGAAATTCGTGACGGGATGAACTACAACCCTTACTTCCCCGGTGGTGCTATTGGTATGGCTCGTGTTCTTTTCGATGGTCTCGTGGAATACGACGACGGCAAGTCCCAAAAACCGTCCATCCAATCTCATGTTTCTAACCTTTCACACAGGAACTCCCGCAACAACTTCACAAATGGCCAAGGATGTCGTGACCTTCTTGAATTGGGCTGCTGAGCCAGAACATGACGAACGAAAGAAGATCGGTCTGAAGGCTGTCATTTTATTCTCCACTCTGTTTGCAATCAGTGTTTACGTGAAACGTTTCAAGTGGACAGTCATCAAAAACAGAAAGATCGGTGGGTTCTTCTTGCTTGACTTGTTCACTTGCAACTCTTTTCATCCATTTTCTGATAGTCTACAATCCGCCGAAGGACCACGCCGGACACTAGACATAGAAGGCGTATATATGTTCAAGGTTCTGCGTAGACAATGCACTGGCATACTCAATACTGAAGCTTTTCATTTTAATCGGAATTTTACGATTTCTTACTGACAGAGCACAGACGTCGTTCCTCACTTTGATTAAGATGGGGAAACCGCGAAACGTTTTGTTGCAGATGTGAAGTAAGTTGTGAATTTGCTAATAGGCAATCGACTTCCAGGCAACCTCCAGAGTTAATGAAGGAACTGGGACACAATAACGGCGTCTTCAATGATCCTGTATGGGAGCCAAGCCGGATTCGAACGGTTTTAATGTGAATTGTGAATGGATTTTGCGGAGACAACGGTCGGCGATACGCAATGCGGGCATTCGCTCGCTCGCATCCCGGTGGTGAAACTCTTGACCCCGTACAGCCATATGGGTCTCTTATATCTGAAGACCAACGGTCTTGAAACTCGTCAGACAACCGGTATGGTGTATACAGGCATAGGTTCCTGAATACATATTGACAGCCATTATGATTACTTGAGCTGAGCACTTCTCGGGGATGTTGTATCCAGAAACTACCGCGTTTGAGGATCGGTCGTGAAGAAAGCCCACCTGTGTAAATCAAAGCCACGTCGAGTGCTCGGCAGTGTGGTAAAGCCTGTGTGAAATGTGACGCTAGGGGTCCCGTACACAATTCATTGCATTTCACCCCCATATTGCGAGGCCGTGGTCCTCGCTCTCCTTCAGATTTATTTCTTTGCTTTTTACTTTCATTGAAGGACCAGATGACTCGTCCTTCTTCTACTCTCATGCCACCAGCCATCATAGACTCAGATTCACCATCAAGTTCACCGTCCATCTCTTTCTCTTCTACTGCCACCACAGAATCAGTAGTCAGTTCCTTCGCAAGGAAAGACAGCTCAGAGGAAGCTGCAATCGTCTCCATATACTCAATGTACGGTGACGAAAACCCTAATCGACACAGCTGGAACCCTCCTTCGAGTTATACCTTCCCAAGGACATCATTATTAAAGCAGCATGGCCCTTTGAACGGCAATGTTCATGTCAGGGAGAAGAGTTATGAAAGTGCAGAGCTAGCATACCTTCAAAATCGACATTCAACGATAATAGACCTCACAGCCGAAGCCAGAAATTCGCAGAGGACTTCGGAGTATACCAATAAACGGTCCTCCACTGGCAGTTACAAGACCAGCAACGTCACTTCATTGTTATCTACACCCTCCACATCCCACTACTCTCCCTCAACAACACGATATTCCTCGACCACTAGGTCGAGCATCAAAGATTTACCACAAATTCCCTCGCCATCGAACCTCGTTCGCCCATTACCTGTCCCACCGCCCACAAATTTTGACGACAGTTCCCATCTTAGCCCGTCACCTCAACACCTCGATGTACCTTCTTCACGTCGCAGCTCGCATCACTCACAACGATCCATACACTTTCAGCCTGTATCCCAGATGGTGGAGCAAGCCGAAGCCGAAGCCGTCTCAAACTCACCACCTTCCCAAAAAGCCAATTCGAGTCTTCCGTTGAAACACCCAGTCTATACCGAATCTCCCGAATCTAAAACTTCTTTAGTCCCCTCTGAGGGCGAAGACATGGATGCTTTCCATGTGCGAAATACATATGCTCAACTTGATATCTCTGGCGTTAAGGGTGATGGTTACGAGGACGGCGTCGAACGAACCCGTGCACGGATTGGTACCAGCCGTGCAAGCCAAATTAATGCTCTTGCTGCCATTGGAGACGGTAACGAGAAGAAAGGAGATTTGGATGAGCGGGAGTTAATAGCATTAGCCAGCGTCGATCGGTACGTCTTTGCGCATCCAATATAGAATTGAGGTACTCAAAAGCGCTCAAATTTGGACATGTTAGCTACGGTTTCTTCTCTACTCCCTCTCATGACAGACTGGTTCTTTTACCTTCTACTCCTTTAACTAAACGCCTCGTACCCAGTCCATCGCCGGGACCTAGAGATGCATCAACCTCAGGGACTACCTTATCTTCGCTACCCCCTCCCCAACCTCCTCTGAAGGAAACATCACGAATAGGCAAGTGGACACGCATGTTAAGACCACGAAAGCGGGAGGTTGGAGGGAACGTCGAGTCATGGGACGTCAAGCCAAGGAAAGAGTCCAAGCTTCGGGAAAGGATATACAAAGGTGTGCCGGATAGATGGAGGCCTGCTGCATGGGAACTTCTCATGTCTAGAAACGCTGTTGAGGACATGTGTAGTGGCGAACACGGGCATGGAGCGATGGTGACCTTTTCGCTGCAACAACTTGAACGAGACTACAATGACTGTCTGGACAAGCCGTCGACATACGATATCCAAATTGACCTCGATGTACCCCGGACAATCTCTGGACATGTTTTGTTTCGAACGCGATACGGAGCAGGCCAACGTTCACTCTTCCACGTACTACATTGCTTCTCATTGCGTTGTCCCACATGTGGGTATGTGCAAGGCATGGGTCCCATTGCTGCTACTTTGCTCTGCTACTTTCCCCCGTCACATGTGTATGCTTCCCTTGTCCGCCTCCACTCATCTCCAGAGTATGCCCTCCATACGATATTTGCGCCCGGATTTCCCGGTTTACTTGAGGCAATATTTGTTCAGGAGAGGATTATCAGAGAAACGATGCCGGCCGTGTATAAAGCGTTCGGAGATATGGGTGTTAGCACGACGAGCTACGCTACCAAATGGTATATCACGCTGTTCGCGAACAGTGTTACCTTCCAGACGCAGCTGAGATTGTGGGACGCGTTTCTGCTGGAAGGGAAGGACGTGTTTGTGGTACTTGCCGTCGGCGTGGTCTGGGTTTTCAGAGGTAAGTTTCACATGGCGTTGAAAGTCTTTTGACTCTGACTTGGGCCTTTATTTCAGACCAAATCACTTCTGCTTCTGCTAATTTTGAAACCGTTTTGTCTCTCCTTTCTTCATTCTTTGTACCGGAAGATGAGAACATTCTACTTTTTTGGGTAGAAAGAACGATGGCGGACAATAAGCTTCGCGCTAATATGACGCGCTGGAGAGCTGAGTGGCAAGAGATAGTCAAGGAAGGGAAGGAAGCAACTGCATTGCTCTGACGAAACCAACATTCATTTGCACCAGCATGTGCGTTTACCCTCGTTTTTATCATTCTTCTCGATCTCAAGTATCAATTATTATCATTCTCACGTCACACACAAAGTTTAGCCCTCTATTAATTTATCTCTCTCGCAGTACACCGTGCACATACATTCATTTTTTATTCCTACTCTATAAAAACTTCGAACTCGGTCTGGATTCACATTCTTTTTTTTTTTTTTTTTGCTGTTTGCTCTGCTAGCTTTCTGTTCCGGATCAGTCTGCAACGCAATTTGTACCATAAGCAATCCAGTAGCCCAGTAGCATTAAACATAGATAATATTCCTTCGATGCGCATGAACTTAGTTTGTCGTGAGAAAACAATCGGGACGCGTCGTGACGAATACGTGACGGTTCGTGTTTTCTCTTCCACCATGGATCGACGACGTTCAGTAATGCCCCCTGGGTCAAGTCTTCCGGTTCCAACAACGATCAAGAAACCAGTAGCTCCCACACCAAATGCCAGTCGAATGTCCCTTTCCGGTAATGCCGTCCGTGGTCCATACCCTATACCTTCCAACATGAACCCTCGCCAATCCATCTTGAGATCTCAGGGCAATGGAGTCAACCCATTACTTCAAAGCGCCTCAAAGTCTGTACTTGGTAGAACCCCTGGACCCCCCAAGTTAGTATCATGCGCTTCTCCAAAAAATACACCAGAAATAACCGTGTTCACTCTTTACTCGACAGTAGCAATCGCCGCGGTTCAATATGGGCCGGTGCACCTCCCCAGCCTTCCAGTAGTCAACCTAAAGATCCACGCCCCCTTCGTGACAAGAACTTTCAAGCTAGAGAACGTGCAGAGATATATAGCTATCTCAAGGACAATCCACCGCAGGATTTCACTATACAGAAGTTGACGAATGTAACAGGAAAGGATTATCGATGCATATTCGAGCACCTAGTTCAGGCAATAAACCCAATGTGTCTTCCCGGAGAGCAAACGCGATTTGAAGACGTGTTTATACCCACCTTGAAAGCATTACGATACCCATGGGTGAATGCGTTAGATAACAAGTGGCTTGCAGCGCCGGCCAGCATGCATTCATGGCCATCACTGTTGGGGGTGTTGCATTGGCTTGTAGAAATGTGCAAAGTGCGTCCTTTTAAAGCTTGGCTTCCTTTGAGATGTCGACTAAACTGACAAGGTCGATAGATGATGGATGAATATTTCAACAGTGGGCATCCGACTCTCCAGGACACCGGCATTATTCCCGACGAATTTGATGATCCCAATCACCATGCTGCTTTGGCTCTGGATTACTACCTCAATTCGTACATAATATGGCTTGATCACGTCGATGAATTTCTTGAGCCCAATCAGCAAATTGAAGATCGTTATGGTGCGCCTCTTGGATTTCGTTATTTGTCCTCGGACTAAATAAAGTGTGTAGCCAGGAAGGATGAACGTGCTCAGCAGGAGCTGGATTTGCTTGCTACCCAGTTGCGCGAAGCAATGACAGAACTAAAGAAGTTAACAGACTCCCCGGTAGGCTCCTAGAGGCGTGACACATTCTGATTTTGACGTCTCCCCAGCCGCCCATAGACAAAATCAAAGACGACAATACGCTTCTCAACGGCGACAGCGACAAGTTCCGCACGATTCTGCACAAATGGGACGACAGGAAGTCCAAGTTGACAGACGGGATTGCGGCAGGAAGAGACGAGCTCACCCGGCTAGGTGCGTAGTTCTTTATGTCCTCTTGAAAAGAATCGTCTTACGGGACTTCACAGACCAAGAATTAACTGGAATGAAAGCTGAGCGAGAACGATTACAGAGGATTGTTCAAGAGCAGAATCTTTCACCAGAGGAAGTCCATCGTATGAACTCCGATCACGAAAATTTGCAACGGAATTTGGATGACCTCCGGCAAAAGAAGGCAGATATACATCGATCGATCATGAAGCTTGAGGTCGCCCTCACACATTCGACTTCTAGAGCTGAAGAATGTCTCGACCAATATATGAACCTTTTGTCGAAACTTGATCTCTTTCCTCCACTTGCACCACCTAACGAGCACGTCGACTTGACGATGGAACTCAACACAGCGGCACAAGATATTCGCCAACTTCTGATTGGCCCAGACATAAAGAAGGTGGTCAAACCGGTCCTCAATAACGTTGCGGAGAGTAAACGAAAGGAGCGCGCGGATCTGGACACCGAGAGGATAAGGCTTGATAATGATCTCGATCGAATGATGATGGAACTGGAGATACTTGAAAATGAGATAAATCAGGAAGAGAGCAAAGTGAAGTCGATCAATGACGAGGCTGAGAGTCTACACGCCGTGAGTGTCCTTTTCTGCCTGCTTGTATGCATTGTTGAAATCTTCTTCGTTACGAAGAGCTCGCAGCAAGAAGGTCAACAAGCCGCTCACCAACTTGCACGGCTGGAAAAGGACCTTTCCGATGCACGGACGGCAGCTCTTGCGAGTGGGATGGGTGTCAAATCGCGGTTACAGTCACTGCAAATCGAGTTGAGTCGCTGTCATTCTCATCGAGATGTGTTCCATTGACCATATCTACAGGTACAAGGAGCAGGTGGCGAAATATGACCGGCTCAAGGAGGAGACCATTCGTGCCATCTTGAAAAATAGCAACGAGATTGCCGAGTTCAAAGGGGAGGTGTCTAGGAACTTGCAAGAGCTGAGGGCCTTCGCTGAAATGGACACATGATCCTTTCCTTCACGCCTCGATGTATTCATTCCAGCTCGAATTCAGTAATTAGTTAGATGCATGGCCAGAACCCTCATGGGGATCTGCCAATTAACAACTGCATCTCATTGTGTAGGCAAGTCATCGACTTTTCATTCCATTCTAGTGTAGCAATAACGATATAAGTAGCAATGAAAGAATATCGTAGCCAGGATACAAAAACTCGTGCAGTTAAGAGTAAACCGTTTTGTAATGTCCAGGAGTAGTTTACTTGCCGCCAGTCGTACCCATTCCCATGGTGGCCTTGAAAGTGTCGTATATCCACCATTGGAAGCCAGTCAAGGTACCTAAGAGGCGGAATTAATGACATGAACGACCGTGTGGGCGGATTAGGACACAGACGTACCAATCATCAACACACGAGTACCGAGACCCTTGGTGGCCAAAGTTCCAAAGCCAACTTCACCGGCAATCTGTCCGATGGACTTGCCCTTGTTCTCTGCCTTTCCGAGGAGAGAAACCATAGAGTCGGCTGGGTGAGAGACGATGGCGCAGATGATACCAGCGATGTAACCAGAGGCGAAAGTGACACCGAGCTGAGTGCCTGCAGAGTAGCTCTCCTTGGGTTGCGTGAAGACGTGGGTGTAAAAGGCCTGGACAGTCCTTTCAAAGAAGTAGAACTTGGCCATAGTGTAGGGGATCTAAAAAATACACGTGAATTGGAGACTGTAGAGTATACGCCGCATGTGCTGAACATACCTGACGTGACCAGAGTGGGACAAGCGAACCAAAGGGATAACGAGTGTCAGCCCTGAGTTTACTCATCTCCGACAATGCAGCACCAAAGGGAATGGGGAAGGTTCCGGTGGGACTGGTCTGGATCTTGACTTTGGTCATCTCCAAAGGGCAGAGGGCGATATCAGCGAAGACTTCGGCGGAAGCAGAGCCAGCGAGCCAGACGGCACCCTTGTACTTTTCCGAGATCTCTTGACCAGCCATGTTTTGGTAGAGATCCTTGAAAACCTCATAGAGACCGTACTTGAACATTCCTTGGAGGGAATATCCGACCAATGTAGGTCCAAAACCTTTCCAGATACCACGGGAGCCCTCCTCAGCAACAAGCAATTTGAACCCAGGAACCAATCCCTTGTATTTAGTGGGATTGACCTAGCAAAGGACTGAGATGGGAAGAACATAGGACATGAAAAGTTCTGTCTTACCTGCATGTTACATTTCGTGACATCGATAGGAGTGATACCGGCGTGGGTCAAACCACAAGCAAGAGCACCTCCTAAGAAGGCCTTTGCATAATACGAAGAGTCATGGGGAACAGGTCCTAGATATCTGTGAAACATGTACAGTGAGGGCGTGACAGCGGAGAGAAAAAAACTGACCTGGCATCCCATTTTCCGGTAGGAGAAGACATGTGGTAATTAAGAGTATGTACTTTTCAATCTAATGAAGTCTAAGAGATCGTCGTCGACGGCGGTGGTGGTGGTGGTGGTGGTGGGGGAAGAAGGATGATATGACAGCACTGCCGACGCCCTTGGTAAAGAGCAAAATTTCCTCCCGGCTCTCTCCGTCACTCTCCCGCGGCTCGGACGGTTTTCCGATCCGTACTTAATGCCAATGAGCTCATCGTTCATTCAAACGGCGTTTATCGGGCGTCAACACCAGTATATACAAGAGTTGAAGGGAATATTACAATGCATAAGAAACAAAGTGAAAGGTAATATCCGTATAAAACGTAGCAGACAAATGTAGCCAAAATCAGTCATGGATCGAAAAGCGTCGTTAGGCCAATGAACATGGTCAAGTTACCCAATCGCTCCAACAGTATCGTGGCAGAGTCATGAGAACTCCCCCCCTGATACTTAGAAAATGCAGTCGCAGAGTTCTGTAATCAAGGGCCAGGTTCGGTCAAAATCATCTCAAACAGAAAAAAGAGTAACGCCGCACCTTCTGCACAACAACAACACAAAATACCTGCTAAACAAGCCGTACAGGTTCCACCTCCACCACTACTTTGCGCTGGTTGTTGACTGCGACAGACAATTGAGAACGGCACAAAGTTGAAGGAAGACACCACTCACATGTAGACAGTCTGGGGCTGCGGCTGAGGTTGATAATATCCTCCCTGAGGAGGACCATTATACCCTCCATTGTACGCCTGTTGAGGTTCCTAATGCAAGATGTTTTGTGAATATCCGTGGATTCATAGGCTTTGAGGGTTTTCATTCTCACTTGTGGGTAGTATCCACCTTGCCCTGGAGGGGGTCCTACGAAAAGATGTGAGCTTTCGGCCGTCAAAAATCGATAGGGAATGGTACGATGCTGAAGACTTGGTGGTGCTCACCTTGAGGAGGATAGTATTGACCTTGTGGCTTTCCAGCATTGTAGTAATCGTTTGCAGCCATGACTAGGGTAGGTTCGGGGTAGGTAGTGGTGGGGAAGAAACAAGCGTTCAAAATTAAATACCTTTGTCGTCCGGTTTTCTTCAAATTTCTTGTCATGCCGAACACGTGCCAGCTTCACACCCGCCGCAGCCCACGCCTAGACATCCGGCTGAGAACGCAAATGAACACTGCCCCAATCTTGAAATCATGGATGTTGAGAGCGATCCATTAATATTTTTAGCTGCGCAGTTACAGCCATCCATCCTCAAGCAACCGTTGGAGCAATTTTTATATCCTACCAAGCAGAATGACAAATATTTTGGTTCCTCTCATCACAGCGACAGGGCAATGGTTCAACGATCAACAAAATATCGAATCACTTCCTGTGCCTCTGATTGAACAACGACATCCTGATGAAAAGATTGAGATGATTATTGTCTAGGTAGCATCACTCTCGGGGTTCTCGGCACCAAGCGGTGCTGAGAAAGAGGAGCGGCAAAAGCGACAAATTGTGTACTTGTAGAACGAAAGTCAAAGGGGCCGTCATAGGATACCGTAAGTGAAAAAAGGAGAACGAAGAGAGCAGATCGGCTTTCAAATTATCGTGAGTAATTGGGCGGAGTAAACGTCAACATCCTTGCTCCTTGACGAATAAAATTCTGGGTGAGACGCGTTTGAGCTGCAAAACAAATATGGGTTGTGATTAAAGCGCAAACAAAGAAAACGGAGTACACACGCATAGCTACGTATTCATTCCGTGGCAGAACATCGAACGCCCTTGTGCGAGTTTCTGCGAGTCCCGATGTCCGTTGTGTGGTTCCCAATACACCAGGAGAGGCAGCACTAATGATTTGCCAAAGCAAGTCATATCTGCAAGTCAGCGGCCCCTTTTCGTTTCCGTGGAAAGGGTGAAAACCACGCACTCTGATATTCTCAACAGGGTCACTCCCAGTTGGTATCTCCCACGCCATCGGACACTGGCATCAGGAAAGATGAAAAATAGACCTTTGTTTCCTTGAAGGTCTTCAAGTTGTGCTACAGATGAGACCAGGTTACCGTATAATATAGGTCCATCGGGACCCATTGGTACTGAGGACCCACTGTCAATTCTCGTCCGCCCGTTTTCGCTGTATAGCGAGAGGTGCGCAATAAGAAACGGAAGTTCAATGTTACTACCAAAACTTCAGTAGATACGCGTGATTGATGATACACATACTCACGGAACTACAGGATTTCCGGACGTATCTCGAATTACCAGTCGAACGATCACAGGTGGTGTTATAGGCAGGCGTGACAGAGGTGCATTCCGAAATTCCGCAGCTCGTCCAGGTTGTTGAATGACCTCCAAGTGATATGATCTAAAGGTCAGGTTAAACAGGCAACACGTATAGCACCGTTGATTTAGCTTACACAGCGGAGGGGTAAGGGTCCCACAGCAAGGAAGATACAAGGATTCGCGGCCTACTTCTGGAGTTATATGGTGGTGACGAAGATTCCGAGAATGAGCCATGGCTTGAAGGCGGTGAACTTCCGTTGGACGAGCTCCCTGTGGAGAAGACCGATGTGGACGACGAGTAGGTAGTCCGGGGGGAGTGGGGAGACGATGTTCCGCTGCTACTACCGCTGCTGTCAGAACGCCGATGTCTTCCAAAAGGTGTCGACGGACGTGAGCATTTGCAACACCCTTCCCAGTTGTCATTTATCTTGAAATGTAGGCGAGAGTCAGGGTGGGGCATTGGGAAGCCACAATCTGCCCTTTTCTTCATCTGGTCGATAGGGAAACGAACGTTAATTGAATGACTAACAAAAAGACAAAAAGAAAGATGGCTAACCTTATCCAAACCCATGCTCGTGTATCGGTAAGTTCCCGTTTCTCCGATAGGAACTTTGCTCTCAATTTCCATCGTGAACTGAGAAACGGTCTGGACCGTAGCTGAAATGGGTGTTAGTTCCACTACTTAAGATGGATGTCCTGGGCCTGCCCCCAGCTGAGTGACAGACCAGACAGCGGGATTGGATGAGAAAGAAAATGAGCAACGGTCGGCTCGACATTTATAGCATTCACATAGGGGATGATGTGGGATCCCGAGAACGCGACAAAATAGTCGAGCCATCATCTCAAAAATTCTGGAAGTATGTCAGATCGGGGTGAGGGGCGAATTTAGTCAGAATCGACTCATCGCAAGACTATTTTCTTTCAATCAGCGTCGGTATCGGGTAGTGTGTTAAAGCGTGTAATCCAATTAAGAAGCTGATTAAAGTCAGGTAAAATAGCAGAGTGGGGGAAACGTCAGCCAAAGTTGTAGAATACATCCAAGATGATCAAACTATTTTTTTCACGTAACTCCAAATCCCAGCCATACCAGACATTAATATTGCCGCTGAAAGAGCAGGTTTAACACCGGCTGATGAAATGTCGTCAAAAGGAGTTGTGTGGAATAGCCACGAATGACAGACCTGTTGACTTGTAAAGGGCACCTGTGATACCTCCAGCGGCAATGCTGCCTAGAGTGTCATGCTTCCCTCTTGCAGCATCTATTGACGAGTTCACTCCATTGTAGACAAGTGCTACAGGGGGAGTTAGAACACGGGACGACGATGAAGCAGGATATTCACGGACCGAGTACTCCAGCCGAATTTCCAATGAAAGTTCCTCGTCTAGTTACTGAGTTGAGGATGCTATTGATCCGCAGTCGTGTACTTGACACAGCCAGTGGTCTTCTTGCGCCTTCGCGTAGGCCCCAAACACCGCCTATTGCCAGACCTGGTGAAAGGCAGAGTGAACATGTGATGGAAGAAAAAACAATAAGAGCGACTAAAGATGGGTTTCCGAGATGAAAGCGATAAGGTGAGAGCGTGAACGGGGAGTAACGAGTCCAAAAAAGGACAGAAAATATACAAAAGTAGTAACATGAAAGAGATCCTTGACATACCACTGAGATACATAGTTCCAGTGCCATAACAGAGATCGTCACTCCAGCCCCGAGATGGTATTGCTGTTCCAGCACCAGGAAGCTCGCTGGTTTTGTCATCTTCTAGGAGAAGGTAGTCTAGCTTGTCACCCAGCTCGGCGAGTGGATGAAGCTTTGCGGGGTCGTAAGCACCCATTAGCAGGTCAGAAGCTGTAACTGCACTGTCGGGTGAAACTGCGGCTGAGTCTGAAGATTTTGCAAACTTTGCAGAGCGCAGATACTCTGCAGGGTCATTAGAGGAGGAGGCCTGTTGTGAGGGAGCAGACATGGCAGTTGAGGACCGTTGAGGGCGTCGAAGTCGTGGAGAACGTTGCAGAGGGTCGAAAATTTCCGCGGTCCGGGTAAATGTATCACGTGATATCCCACGGTGCATTCGGACTTTGGCAGCGAGGTCCCTACTTAACCTCATCCTCAACTCTGGAAATTCAAAGAAAAAAACAATAAAGAAATGGCCTCCCATCTACGCCTAACCCTTTCCATGGCTCGTAATGCGGCACACCGGCTTACTTTCCAATCTCCATACCGGCCCCGGTCACGGGTATATCTCCAGTCCAGAGTTTGGGGTCCTACAAGCTTCAAAAGTACGTCGGGACCCTCTTCTAATGTGCCATTAACAACTTTGCTCCGATACGATAGGGAATGCCACATCGACTACACCGCACTCGACCGCCTCTGACCCCGCGGAAATGGAAGCATTAAGATGTTTGGAAGAGGGGACTCAAAAGCTTGAAGAGGGCGACGTTCAGGCCGCCAAAATTTTGTACAAACGGAGCGCAGAAATAAAACGTAATGCGAGCTCCCTTTTCAATCTTGGTGTAACACATTACCACCTCAGTATGTCCAGGGTTATCCATTCTCCTTTTTCTCTATTCGTTCACTCAGACAGTTGACAGAGGAGTTTGATGAAGCAATCACTGCTTGGAAGGAATCAATAGCATTGCAACCGCAAAGTCCTGACGTCCATACGAGTATGTCTATGTAAATCTACAAGGAGATCGTGGCTCACGTTCAGGACCCATAGATTTGGCAAGCGCATACATCATTTCTCCCTTACCGCGTCCAGACCTTGCCTTGCATCACTTACAGCATGTCGGTTGCATATCCTGAATGACCCACTGCTAACAAGCATCATTTCAGCATTGCTTCTTCTCTATCACCGGAAGACCCCGAGATTGCCTTCAACCTTGCCGCAGTTCTGGAAGCCAGTTCGTGATTCAGTCTCTCGTCTTATTGTCTTTTTTTTTCTGACCCTCACAACAGCCGGCCGCCTGGAGGAGGCTTTAGAACAATACAAGCGATCTAAAGAGTTCGGCGTTGAGCGTGCTGCTATGCACGTACGGAATGTGAGACTTCATTATGTGCGGAAGGAATGAGAATTTAAAAGGTTGTACTAGGTCAGCGCAAAAATACTCGGGAAGAAGATGAAAGAGGCGCAGTCTGAATCGAGTAAATCAGACAGCTGAGGTCTGAAATACCCTCACTCTTATCCAATTTGTAAGGTGAGAACGAATTTGGCCGACGTCTGACAATACAAGTTCACATAGGTTATATACATTTTAACTTGACTACACTCTTGTAAAACAGCATCTGGGACTCATCGTCGAACAGTTCAATCCACACTCTGAGAATCAAAAGTAGAGCCCCCTCGCCCTCTTCCAGCGAGCGTATTGTTGTGACCACGGGGTCGCCAACCTCCCCTACGCGTAGGCTGCCAGGCCCCTCCTCTGCCTCGGCCTCGATGATGTTGTGGCCGCCCGGGGCCATTTTGCGGTATTAGATAGTCTGAACTCCTTCCCCAAAACATATTCAGCGTACCGAAACGATCGTGACCTATAGCGTCATTCGGGATTGCGAGATGTGGAGAAGCTGTTTGAAGGGAAAATCAAATCGGACTTCACGCACGCCCACGACAACCGTCCGCGCCGAGCACAGGAAAAAAATGACCTACCGAGGGCAATTCTAGGTGAATACAGCTGTGGTGAATCGCGAAGCCGCTGTAAAATTTCCCTGATGTCCGTTGCAGAATAAGTAGGTTCAGGGTAGTATTCTGGTTCGATGGAGATCAGTCGGTCAAATCCCTCCTCAGCTTTGGGCGCTCGGAAGTCGGAAGCGAATCGGGCGAGAACAGACATTCCCTGCTCGGCACTCTTGATGGTGGGGTGCGAAACACCTAAAGTTGAGAGGGACCCAATGAACATAGGATTAATAGTTTACTTCAAAAATCAGAATTCACGTTTCTTGATCCTGACAGCACATTCCTGTGTACCCAAATACGCGTCAATGACGACGTCACATCTCAAGAAACGAACTTTCTCCTTACCTCGTACGGCGTATTGAAAACAATAACCCATATTAAAGTTCCAGGGAATTCGCGAGCGATGTCAATCCAATACCGCCGTTGCCTGAACAAACAAATAAATAGTCGGTTCACACAGGTGACAAAAAGGGAATTGTTGGAATTGCATACGAGGCGTTAAAATTGGTGCGATCTATACAGACAGACAAGCCTGTGGAAGCCGGGTCTCAGTGTCAGCTGTTTTCTCTCTCAAATGGAAGTCTTCACGCCACCTTGGCTCAATGACTGACGAGCAAGTTCTTCCACTGCTCTTCGATCTCCGAGATCATCTTGATTACACCTTCGAAAATTTGGAAAGTGCCTTGCTAAAGCTTCCGCAAATGTGCTCTACAAATCCGGGACATGCATCACATTTTGTTCGGAGGACACACACGACCGATCTGTACCTTCCCGGAGCCGACTAGTCCTACCAGGATGAGAACGACCTGCTCTGTGGATCCTCCTGCCATGACTGCATGCGGATTGTCGACCATCAGGTCAGCGTTCTGTTCTTTCCAAGTTCTCCGAGAAAAGGTAGCGCTCGTGTCGATTTCTGGTTTCTATAAAAGATGAATTCTCGTCGTTTCCTCTCGTTTCCCAAGGATTCTATGGACAGTATGATTGAAAGAGAACCAGGATGTCGAGTGATCCGAGAAGTGGTGTCTTGAAAGTGTTGACGATGTAGCCGGATGAAGTGGTCCGTGACAGTGACACTGCATTCGGAAACACGATGCTGACGACACGCAAATCACCCGAACATTCATACCCTCACAAAATTGCCCGCCCACGGAAGGCCACCACAGAGTGAACAAACATATGATCATTCAATTAATACAATATCCAACGTCCCATGATTACAAGCAGAGTCCAGACGGGGAATTGACTACGAAGCCGCGGTGAACAAGAAAGTATAATTAACGACCGCCGATAGTGGCAGTAGAGTCCCTGCGTGTTTTCGGCCCTGTCGTGTCCTGGGCAGGGGCAGGGGATCTGTTCGGATGGTCCGGAATTTTCTCGATTTCTTTCTTTGCTTCTTCCCATGCCTCAAGATTCTGAGATTGACGACTTGTTTATTAGCATGTAAAGGGAAAGCGAGGGCCAACAGAAATAGAAGACGTACCTTCTTGCACCAATCCCGATGAGTTCTTGCCATGGTTATCGCCATTTCTCTGATATCAGCCACTTTCTGCCTCTGAAATCGATCCAAGTCTGCTTGTATGGTCGACGCTGAATACCTGAGATCCTGCTCCGCCAGATGTAATGCGTCCTCAAGCTGTAGAACCGGGATTTAAGGAACCCGAAATGTTATAGTACAAGAAAACCTCCGAACCTGTAATATTTGTTCCCTGGTTTTAGATATTCCATTTCTCCTTGCGGTCTCAGGATCCACGTCCATCATACCATGCAAAGTGTAGCTAAGCGCATTGAGGAACCCCATGCCTGGAGCTCGAGTGCGCCGCCGTGTAGGATTGGGACCGGGATGAGGAGGCACCACAGAAGAATCTGGTACGCTGCGTGATTGCTGCTCATTTTCCTCTCCATTCTCGATTTCTTCGTTGTCTTCGTTGTGCCGAACGACAGGCGTACTCTTACTGAGTCCTCCCCGACCCAGTGCCTCCTCCAGCCGTTGAGCCTCTCGTTCACTCTTCTCCAATTCGTCAAGTTGTTCACGTTTCGTCTCCAGAGCGTCTTGCGTCATCTCGAACTGAACGTGTTTCTGGTGACGATAGGCAAGCAACTTCCTGATGATGGACGAAAACTGGGAGTATTCATGTAGGGGTTCGGCCCAGTTTTGTTCCAACTCTTGTAGCTAATGAACATGATTCAATGAAGGCCGGCTCAACGAAATCTACGGTACTTACGAGCTTGGTTGTGGACATGAACGTAGCGTCCACCGCCTGACCGGTCTTCTCAATAGCTCCTGACAACGGTCCATTTTCATTGAGACTGAACCCATTCAAGGCAGCACCCAGCTCGGAGTGGTCTTGAGCATGATCTAGAATTTGACCTGCTTGAGTAAAATAAAGATGATTCACAACAATGTGATATTCCACCTGACCACCGCTTCACGGTTCTGCGCGTCACTTTTTCCATAGGTCCACTGAGATGAACCGCGAACTTGTTAGTGAAAGCTTCAGAATCAAGGAATCTTTGATCTGGGTTCCTTAACGGGTGAGCAGCAGAGGGGTTTGGTAAAGCCGCGTAAGCGGGGGAGGCCTCCTGATCGGTTGGGTTATGAGATGGAGCTTTTAATATGTTCTTTGGCAGAAGCGTTATAGGAGGAGAGTTGAGGACTTCAGTCTACAAGGAAGGTAAAGGTGTGAAAAGTTGCCTTAACCATGTCACTCACCCATGACACTTCGCCGTCCAAAAACCGATGAAATACATGCTCATTAGAAAGAATGGGATGTCTTGCTAGTCGGTTCAGGAAAGTTTGCAACATTCGCTTTCGTCTGGCTATCATAGCAGAGTCCTCCTTGGCCTTGCCCTGCTTAACCGCATAGTCTCCGATGGTTTGTTTCGACGGTATTGGTGGAATTATGAGAGTCGGATAAAGCTTGACCAGACTTTGTCTTAGAGACTCAAATTCCGAATAGCGATGACTTGCTCGAACGTTCTGCAAGGACGTTTGATACAGCCATTTTCTGACACAATTCTGAAGTGCTCACCCCTGTTTGTATGATATAGGTGATATAAGGTGACGCAGAACCAGCGGTCGTTTTCAAGGCATCGACAATCTGAAGTTCTCACTGAATAATCTACAGCACGTAACGTGAACTTTGAGAAACACACCAAGATTTCAATTTCCTCTCCAGAATGTAACGCTCTATCGCGTCCACAACAGAACTCCGTCTTGAAGTTGGACTGAGGCTGCCTATGAGATCCATGCGATGGAAATGGCCTGCTGGGAGACGATGCCGAGGGTGAGAGCTGGTTCGTAGGGTTTAGAGGAGGTGTAGGCGGTTCGGATACGTCGATTTGAGCTGTTGAAGAAGACTGAGAAGAGACGGTCTCAAACGGATTCTCGTCGTCGAACCCTTCCATTCGTGATGATGGTGGTGTCGAGCTTCAGAAATCGTATACGCCGACCAAAACCGACCGCGTCACGGTTCTGTGATTATTTTGAGCTGCGCCATCACTCGGCAACCTCGGACTCGGTGGACTGCTTACATTGAGTAGACACTTGCAATGAGAAAGCTGCCAACATTTTACTGAGCTAAATATCTACCCAAACAGTCTAAAGCCCTGTATTTTATCTGAATCTAGTTCAGATGTACAAGTTTCGTGGGATTTCAAACCACTCTCAAATCCTTTGCCCAAAACGGACGAGAATAATTCGTCGATCTGCTCTTCATGCCATGTTCTCCGAACAGTTATCGGCACCATGAAGTTCCTCAGCTTTTCATGAACCTCATACCTAGATGATCCAGGGAGTCAGAATAAACATCGTATGCTGATAACATATATAATACACGAACCGGAGCTTCCTCCCCTTACTTGCTTTCGTGTCCACTTTTTTCTTTGCTTTCCTTTCTTTTTGCACAAGCATCCAGTCGTTGGTCCCTGTGCCATTCCTGGCATCGATGACATCCCTTAATAGCTGTTGGTAAAAATCGGTATCATCAAAGAGGTCGTCGTGTTTCTCCTCTGTCGTGGCTGGGGTAACAAGCCGAGTTCCCTTCCCCCTCCAAAGGTGCGTTCTCGAGAGAAGTTTTGCATGATCTGAAAGATTCTCATCCACCAATTGCACTGCACTCTTTATTTGGTTGTGGTCCTTGGAAAAAGCATTGCGATTGGCGGGAAGAAGAACGGATGGAGCAACAGCTTGTATTTTGGAGGACCATTTATTGAGAGTCTGAACAAGGTGAGGGTGATATCTATTCGTTACACAGTCAGAGAGTGCACATGGAGCTTAGTGACCTGCGTACGCATTCTCGGAAGTGGAAAGTGACTTGCTGGCATCCTCCAGCTGTGTCTCATAGTCCGATACTGTTTCAGATCCTTCTATTCGCCTTCGTTTTCTTGGGGGTGAAGGGTCGGTGTCCTTAGAAATCAAGTCCTGGAATTTTTGAGCTTTCTAATGCTTCTGCCAAGGAAGCAACTACCTGTAATTCAAAAATATCTTCTGATAATAAGGTTGCTTCTTGCAACATCCGAAGCAGAGATTCCTGAACCTCTGATGATTCTCTAAAAGTTGACCACTGATGTATCTAAAAGAGTGTTCAACGTATTTTCAAGGTAGATAGAAGAATGACACTACAGGTAGTCGGTTAGCAGCAACGGACGCTTTCTGAAACCGTATTCGCGCATCGAGAAGACCGTCCCATATGTCCTGAATCAGGTCAAGTATGCAGTCGCTGGCAAAAGCAAACCCGGGCCACTCACAATTTGCCGGGATACAGCCAATCCTTTCTTACGATCCTCCTCCCGTGTTTTACGCAATGTCGAAGTGATCCCCTCTGTTTCGCGCGGCGGCTTCGTGGCGTCATGGTTCGTATATTTGTCAGTTGTCGTATTTCTCTTCTCCTCCGGCTGTGCCGGATCTTCATCTTGGTCGCCTAATTCATCTTCAGAAGAAGCTGGTTCATCGTGTTCATCTTCGCCGTCCTCTATGCTTCGCTCGTCATCAGAACCTTCGTCTTCTACACCTTCATCAGAGAAAGAATACTGTTCTAGCAGCTGTTTACGCGACATCCGTACGCCCTCGTACTTGGAATCTTGCACGCCGTCTTGGAGTCTTCGAAGAGCACTCATGCTAAAAAACCGCGTTCAACGATCTTCCACGAATATCTAGTAAAACCACAACTCACCCAACATTCAGATAGTGATCCCTCCCTCCATTTAGTCCTTGGACGTCATCATCATTGTCTCCATGTTCTGCGGTGGTGAATTCCTCTGCATTAAAATCTTCCCGGTAAGGTTCAGTAAGGCTTCACTAGTGTCAGTTGATCGAGCACACCTGGAGGGGCAGGCGTGTCCAGTTGAGCAATTTGCTGAGTAAGAGATAGCCCTAGAAATCGAGTTAAATCGAAGAGAATGGTCGTCAAGAAAAAGATCATACGTTGAGCCATGTACGTTACAGAGAGGGAAGAGTTTGCAGATCAAACTTTTTCCTCGGTGTCAAATTTATGGCGCCTAATTGCAGCACTTTACATAAATAAATAAGTATCGCAATTTGGCCATGTACATGAGTTTTTCTCACAGGGTAAGATCCCTAATGTGTACAAAATTGGGCTAAATTTCTACCCGATCCCCTTCTGGTACAACGAAACAAATACCAAGATGATCTATGCTTCGTATTACTGGTACAGAAATGGCAGGCGTATGCGATATTAATACAGTGAATGGATAAATTAACGTATGGATGTGAGGATTACCAGATGTTGGTATCGAATCGTTCAAGTACTGCATTTGCGTCCTCAACATCTTTCTGCGCCTTCTTTCTCATATAGAATATCGGGCAGTCCTTGCTAGTACATAAAACATCCTGCGAATTCCGTCAGACTGGGAATTCAGGATAATACAGTCCAAAAGCTCATACCTGATGCAAGGAACCCTGGCACCGTTGGCATTGCGTCCACAGCCGAGAGAATCTCACTTGAAGTTCTGACGCTTGTGTGACTTGCTTTTGATAGAGTTCCGCCATACGCGGCCTACAGTTTTTACAAACAGCACCGTCCTCTACAAGGAGATTGCAGTCATACTATATGGAAATGGAGAGGAAACGTACTGTTCAAACTGTTGCTAGCTTTCAGAGGCGTTTTGCAACCAAGGCATGTTATAGTTCTGACTGCGAATTTCATCAATCCACCGACGGTGGGAGTGGCGATGTGTATTGTTCGTGTATGGTCGCCCGATACTGAAGCATAAAAATGTCAGGTGGGTGCGTGGTGACCATTTGGCAAGTTACGCGGAACTCACGAAGAGCGGAGGATTTATCCCCCAGAATTGGCTCAAAGATTCGCATTAGAGGTTTGGCGAGTTGATTGTCCAGGTAGTACCGGGTATCTATAGGTATGTTATTCTCGAGAACAAAAAGTGGGTCCTCCGACTTTTCATATGCTGCCGCGCCTGGGAAGATGGAATGTTCTGTAAACCTTCTCGCGAGAGAAAAAACGGCAAACCTACCCTTCATGCCCTTCACGATAACATATGCTACACGATCACCTAGGGCAGGCGCAGAACCGGCATCTCGCTGCTTCATGCGCTCCGCCAATTCAACGTGAGCTTGCTTGGCAGCATAGTCTATTGCCAAATGTTCGTGATCAGAAAAAAATCTCTGAGGGGTGCAGAAGACGACTCGAGACGTACCACTTTTGGACAGAGCCTTTGTGATGACCAGTTGCGACATATCTACCTTATTCTGTAAAAGATCCGATATCGTTTGCTTCACATATCTAGGCAAATGTTCAATAGCGACAATCAGAAATCATGCTAGGCTGACTCACGACTCAGCGCCTGGTACATCACGATCAATCAACATCTTGTGTAAACATGTCTCGATAACCGTAGACACCAGTCGACAGTTGTCTCGCCGGACCGTCTACCGAGACTTTAGCGATAGAAAGGATCATGCAGGGCTTCGCTTACCTCAATTCCCTTGGAGTCCATCTTGTCGTATTTCTCTGGCCTTGTCCAGTAAAGACCCGCATATCGCTTTTTACTGATCAAGAGATAGGGGAAATACACCTTCTCGAATTCGAGTTTGATTGGTTTGACGAACTTGGCGGTAACAAGGTCAGCAGCCTGACCGCCTAAAAGATCACCAGTTAGCTTTGACGAAGAGAAGAAACGAATAGTCCAGTACCTAGCTTCATGACTGTCTCCAAGTCCTTCGGCCCAAAACGGACCATGACTGAGTCGGTATCACCGTAGATAACGGTTGCATCATGGGCATGTCCATTAGCTATACTATATTCCGCCTCTACTTCCTGTAAGTATTGTCAGGCATGAGCCACAAGCCTCAATAATATCGCCACCTACCGTCCTCGTTCTTTCGATCATCTGTCTACCATATGAGGTGACGCTTGAGGAAATCGCCAGGCAGGGAAGTTTTCCAACAGTAGCACCAGTAAAGCCATAGACGGAGTTGGCGCTGATCTACAGAAGTGTAATTCTATCAAGTTGTTGGTCCGAATCGAGTACACGAGGATTACTAACCTTAAGCGCAAGTTGTCGTCCATCTAAAACGGCTCGCTTAAAGGCGTCGGTCTCTTTTTTGAGGTCGGCTTTAGCCCTCTTACGCGCTGCGATTAAATCCTCGAGAATTGCGGGGAGCAGGCCTTTTCGTCTGGCAGTCGTGGCGAAACAATCTGAAGGAAACATCAATGACGCGGCAGCCCCAGCAAACCGGGAGATATACCATTATTGGGAGTTTGGATGTAATCAACATCCTTGACCAGGTTCAAACGTTCTATAGTAGGTTTGTCCAAGAGAGTCGTATAACAGAGATTGTGTGCCATCATGATAGATGGATACAATGAGCTAAAATCGAGGGTTGCGATGGGCACGTCGTAAAAGCCCTTGCTGGGCTCGATGACGGTAGCTCCCTCATACTGCTCATCGGTACCTGGAAATCAGTCAACAACATATTCGCTTCGGAACCTGATGTAAAGATAAGCACCTTCTCCTTTGAGGGCTGGGACCAGATATCCCTCTTCGTTGGCTCTACGGAAGAGCTGTGATAAAACCTTGATTGATTGACCTCGGGCAAGTAGAAAGTTAAATGGTACGCCCGTGACTCGTGCCATCTCAATGTAGTTGACAAAGCACATCAGCTTATCTAACAGTCGTTGCGGAAGATATGCATCCTAGACAGTCCAGTATCAGTACAGCGATGAGGGTCCCTGTACAGGGAACATATACTTACTTTCAAACAGTATACAGCCAGTCGGCGACGGGATTCTGCGGTACCATTCTGTAGTTCAGTGATTACTGAATGGTGTACATCTTCCTTCTGCTCTCCGAGAAACTGGGCACAGACAGAGTTCAAAGAATAACTTCGCAACTTATGTTCTCTTTGCATGAATTGCAAGACGTCCAATTGCAGTCTGCCATCTAGTACCGTCTCTTTAGAATCACGCTGACCGTAAGCTTTCGACGAGAAGTGGGTGTCCTTCACTTTCGTCTGCACATCTAATGCATTGTCAATTGACAAAATCACGAGTCAAACAACATAAACGCACTCTTCAAACGTCCGAGAAAAGGGAATTTCTTGATTTTGAGTGCTTCGGCTCGATCCATCAAATAAGGGAAATCGAAATTGGAGATGTTATAACCAATTACGAGGTCGGGGTCGACCTCTGAAACAAAGTCTCGCCAGGCAACTAGCATCTCAGACTCGTCCTGGAATGAAAGAACTTGGGAACCGACGATATGGGAGCAACTATTCAGAGTGAAGACATTCCGAACGAAAGGTTGAGAGTCGCCTGAACAACGATGATTCAGATTGCGATTGAGAACTGGTGAGAGATAGCCCACACCTTGTCGTGTCACCATGTTAGCGATCTGAATGACAGGGTCCGTCGATGCTTCAGGGAATACACCCTTCCGACCGGCACATTCGATATCGAAGCTTAGGATCCGGAGGGGGGCTATTTTCGACCATTCACCCTCAGGCTCGTGGGAGATGAAATCGTTCCATCTACAAAGACTGTGAGTCACGGACGGGGCAGCTCAAGGTAAGGAGTCCCAACTGACTTCATTTCTATCTCAATTTGACAGTGGGACTTCTTCTTTTCCGGTGGTAAGAGCTTGTATTTTCCGGCCGGAACCTCAATCCAGTTCATCCCAACAACCTAACTAAAAGTAAGCATATACCCCGATATGGACCAAAGAAAAAGGACGAACCTTAGTGTCAATCATGAATCGAAGAGTAAAAACAATGTTACTCTCAAATGTAGGATAAGGTTCCCCAACTCGAGCAGAGAAGGCGTTCCTGAAGTTACATTCGTTGCGTTCGAAGACGCGTAATGAAATCAACGAGCATCAGGGCCAGTGACTTGACTGAGAGTGTGCTACACTTATCTCGAACTTTCGGCACCCATTTCGGTGAAGATACAGTAATCTTGATGAAGGGAACCATGTCATCTCCTCTGTATCCCCACAGGGTACGTCGTTTTACAATTTCTACTGTCAAGACGGCACTCTCTCCGGTGAGGCTCTGATGTATGGTGTGTGAGATTATGCGAGGAGAGTAGACATGGATTTACTGACGTTGAGGTACTGCCGAAAATCTTCCAAGTCGTCATCTTGAAACGCGCGGGGTTGGGGAATATAGAGATACGGCAAGAAACCCTTAACATGGGCAAGAACACTATGGCCAGTCTGAGGATGAAATGAGCCTACAGAAGGCTGATTCTAGAAAGAACGCCCATACTTCGGTAACACCATACATTCTCATGACTGGTGGACCATCCGCATAATGATCCTCGACGTCGATTTGCTGGAAGACTGAAACCGCATAGTATGAGTTGGAGAACGGAAAGTAAGAGACATCATAACCCGCCAATCTTATCCATTCGTTCATTTATAGGAGGCAAGAATGGTCGTGACCAACGGCTAGCACCACCTTCCGTTTCTGAGCAGGGGTAGTTGAGTGTCGCGTCATTGAGGGCAACACGACAACGTACCAGGTGCCTCGTCCGTCTCCTCTTTCAATTTCTCAAGAACATCAGCGAATGAAGGCTGCGACCTAGTTTGTGACAATAAAGTTGTTTCTGTTTTCCGCTTCTTCGCTGCTGGCTCAGAATCCAGCTCTGGTTTTGCTCTAAAGTCATACAAGCTTTGGCACCCGAACACTTACGCGACAGAACAGGAGCTCACCTTGTTTTTGATTTGGGCATGTTAATCGTAGTAGATGTGAGTGGACCTGGCATATCGTTTCGGAGGTGTTCGCGAGTTGGCATAAACAAGGGTAACGCGTCAAGCTTGGGATGTGTCAGAGGCTATCGTGACGGCACGCGACTGTGACTACATGCCGCCAATCTGTTGCCAGTGACTTCTGAGTCCGTCCGTCGAAAAGATCTGTTAAGTAGTAAGTATGTAGTGGGAGTCTAGATTAAACAATGTAACAAAACTATACCCGCAGTCCCTCCGACGACAGACCTACCTGGCGCTTTGGAGTCGATTCATGAATCAATTTCACTATATGGGTGCCTAGCGCCTTGAAATCGATTGTAAGCAGATCGTCACTAGTTCACTAGTTACCCTCACATCGAGTCTCGAAGAGCTGTTCCTACAGCATTCACTATATATTAGAACGTGATTGCAAAGCAAACAAAATAGCAGTAGTAAGGAGCGTTTACAGATAAGGTAACAAATTGCCAGATATCGAATGATGGTATCTCTCTTCCGCCTGTTAGAGGACGGGGAATATGTATAAAGGGTCAAAAGTAACTTTGTGTGTTATTACTGTCTCGCAGCCTGAACACGCAGCAGTTGATCATCTAGGAACTAAGAGAGAGAAAAAAATAAAACGTCAGAATCAAACATGGTAGGCTTTGATTGAAAACAACGCTACCTTGTCAACAACGTCCAACTCTCTAAACGAATCCGCATAAATATCTCTAATCGCTGGGTGCAAGCTGGTAAGATCTAGTGGCCGCCCAAACAACATCTCCTCCACTGGATCACGGGGTGCTGGAGCATCGGCAACCTTATCCTTACATTTACTCGCCCTGTACTCAATAATTGCCATCATCTGTGAGACACCAAAGTCGTCCTTCGGTATAAACGGCCGGCTCATCGGTGTTTTCTTTCCGATACTAACACTGGGACTTTTTTGTTGGTGGTACTGCCCTTGCGGCTTTGGTGTACTCGAAATTGATCTGGCCGTTTCATAGTCGACCGGAGAGATTGGTCCCGAGGCAGCTGTTGCATACCCCGATAATTCCGACATAACTGACCCAATCGACGGATTCCGCCTTGCATCTGGTCGTTGACCGGAAGCCCCAGTGGGTGTAGCTGTACCTGGCCTATGACCAGAGGGCGACAGCCTTCCGCCAATAGAAGCTGGAGATGGAGCACGATTCACCTGTCCAACCACTTTGGGACCCATCGTGACACTAGCCATCGAACCAGCGGGTGTAACCGAGCGTGATCTTCCATAAGCTTCGACAGTTTCGTCCAACGAATACTGAGATGAGGGTGATCCACTGCGAACCGGGCCTCCTTGCCGAGACCCTCGACCAGCAGGTTGGAGACTCGGTTTCCCTTTCTTTATTCTGCCTAGGATTCGATCCAGCTTCTCGCCAGCGCCGGGCTTCCCAGCCGCAACGCCTTCCAACAAATCTCTCTTATTGCTCTCTCGTCCGTATTGATCCCCAGCATGCCACTCTTCTTCTACAATATCACTGATATCATATACTTCACCATCGGGTTCAACATAGGAGTATCGCATTTTATCATCGGTGTCCACGCGGGCACTTCGGAGTCTGGCGTTCCCCGGCAGAAGAACATCTACACCACGCACAGAGTTGGCTTGCGTGGACAACATAGCGCGCTGTGTGGCTCTAAACGCCTCCCTTTGAGCTGCAATGATCTCCTTTCGCGAAGGTTGATCTTTCCTCGCCTGTTGTTCTGCAAACCCGCCCACGCCCAGAGGCGAGACGGAAGTACTGTCCGTGCCTCCAGACCGGGCAGAAGAAGCTGTCGAATCTCGATTCATCTGTTGATGTAGATTTTTGAGCGCCAGTTCATCCAAGGGAGCAGACATCCTATGTTTGTTGGTAGAAGTCCTGTAAGATGTAGCTCGCCTCAACACGAACACAGGGTCATCCAAAGACAAGTCGTCCATAGTTCCCAGTATTTGAGTGGAATCCATCGACCGGCGATGGAAATCCTTGGAACGTTGCTTGTCTCGATCTGCAGCACGGAAGGTCGGCGGCCGAGGGTAGGCGTCGATTATGCGGCTTGCCGGTGATAACTCTTTTTCTGAATAAGACCTCAAACATTAGATGCTCTGATCCATAGGCAAAAAGGGAAACAAACTCACCAGAGTCATTTATCATCACGGCTAATCCATATCTTACTCGGGCAGCGTTACTTCTGCGCTTCGTCAATTTATCTTCTACCTCGTCTCCACCGTCAACCACACCCTCCAATATCCCAAACCTCTCCAAACCCAACTCAATAACCTCTGCGACCGTGACATTCTTCGGGAAGACAAAGACCTTTCTCCGGAAGTTTTGTGGTATGGAAGAAGAAGTGTTGGAAGCGGAAGAAGCATGAGAATGTCTTCTTGAATCCCGCTGAGTACCTTTGAAGATGATAGCCTCCGTAACAGTGTCGAACACCATGTCATCAGGAAGGTCCTCCGGATGAATGACAAGTTGCATAGCAAACCTCAGAGGGGAAGAGTGTTTCTCAATCGGAGGATGGGATGATCCCAAATGCCTGTTTGAACCAGAAGTAGACGGGGATAAGTACCCACCAGACTCGAAATCGGTCACGTTGCTCGAGAAAGAGGTATCAGCGGCAACCATGGTCTCATCTCCATCTTCTGTGCTAAATCTTCGGTAAGCCGCCAACTCATCATACTCTTCGTCCTCTTCGGAGTCGACACCCTTTTTATGCAGGTAGAATTTGACAGCCGAATCATCCGTGAAATCGTTCATCGGAAGTTTCTTGATCGCAGGATGCATACTCAAGTTGCTTGCCAAAGAGCTGATGGATCCAACACTGCTTCTTTTGACCTTGGGCGTCGCCATTACACCACCACTTCTTGACGCTAACTCGCGTTCGCGTTCCTCCCGTTCCCTTTCTTCGCGGGCGATTCGGGCATCCTCAACGAGTGATTCGAAAACAACCAACGGCTTATCGTCTGGCCTCAGTTTGACGCTTGCTCCTCCTTCGATCTGCTTGATCGTCAGATAGTAAAACCGACTCGGCCCCGTCAATTTCGCCTTTTTGATGAGAGGGTCGTCAATCTGCTCCTCCTCTTCGTCCGTTGAATCACCACCGCCACTAGGTACATTGAGTCGGAACCTCTGTACCGCCTGACCGACCAGCTCGCTCGCGCTGGTTTGCGAGTTCAGTAAAACAGTTTTGAAGGTAGCTTCCGTATCCTCTTCGAGGCCTCTACCTGCAAAGATCCTGACAACGGAGAGCTCCGCTATGGGCTGCATTCCAATTCCTGCTGCAGATGGTGAGGTCGCAATGGACGAGGGTGAGCTCACGTTGACAGTTGAGATCGGATGTGAGGCTAAGGCCTCAGGTGTCAGAATCAACGATCCGGGCCTCTGTCGTTGCGCAGGTGGCGCAAGGCTACTGGATGCAGTCTGAGCAGCTCCGGGTGTACCTTCTCGATCCCTGCCCCACCTCACACCAGTATTAACCACGCTGGCGCTCTGCAATCCATAGTTGGGCACCAGGTCTGAAGGGGTTGCGGGGGAACGATTTAAGTATTGCTGGTACAGAGCTTGTTGAGCCAGATCCCTCTGTCTCAGGGTTTGGGCAGCTGGAGAAGATGTCAAAGATGAAGGAGGTGTGGAAGTTGAAGACATTGCTGAGTTCAGCGACCCAAATGAATTCGATCCTCCTGGAGTCAGCCCAGTTGGATGGTGATTTTGTGGGGGAGTCGAGGGCGCGACCAACGGTTGCTGTTGTTGCATAGCCATGGCGGTCGTAGGCGAAACCATACCACTCTCGACACTCCCGGAAGGTCGGCGCCCACTTTCTTCTGAGACCCTCGCTGCGTTACTGGGTCCGACGATAACATCGGCTTCCATGGCAGTAGATGGTTTATTATCTTTTCCGCCGATTGTATCCCGTAGATCCTTTGATCCCTCTTTCTTATCCTTCCTCCGCCCGAACAGTCCACCGAACATCCCTGATTTTTTCTTCTTCTCTTTTCCATCTTTTCCCGACGAGTCATCCTCTACAGACCCTGATCCAGAGTCTATAGAACGGGCTGCCGAATCCGAGCGATCCCTATCTTTGCGCAGCTTTCCTCCCCCAGTATTTGTAGCGCCAGATGGCTTGGCTGAAGCGGAGGAGACAGGACTGACCACCGTTCTTGCTTGTTTCCTGGACTCCTCATCTTCGTCTTCGGCTCGTCGTTTTCCCTCGGTATAAGTTGCAGCCTGTTGTTGTCCTTCAAATATATCGTCCCTCGCAATTGTCGGAGTCATAGTTAACTTGACCGTCTCGTGAGTGCTAGATGAATTCGACGGCGAAGATAGGTTGACGCTGCCCGGACTATGATCGAATTCGGAGAAAGGATCTGTAACAAGACGACGTTGCCCATTTTGACTCGTAGATATAGACAGAGGTGAGGTAGCATTAGAACCGGTAGGGGAATGAGAGGTCGGCGACGCGCGCTGTTGTTCTGTAATCCCATTTCGGGTCGGTGATGGTGAGGCACTTGCTCGCTGTTGTTGCGGTTGCAGCTGAGACTGCTGACGCTGTGCCACTTGTTGTGCTCTCATCTCCTCTGCTGCTGCATCATCCCACTTCATTTCATCGTCTGGTTCTCCAAATCGTAGGTTATGAGCGCCAGTACCCGCCTCAGGTTCAGCTCTCGCGTTCATCCTGTCTACCATCTCTCTCTCAGCGGCCTTTTCAGCAGCCAGTACTGGGTCCTCCTCGTAATATTCGCCAACATCATACTCATCCTCGTCTTCGTAGTCAAACTCATCCATTTCCTCTTCAAAGCGCCATACTGCAGGTGGATAACGATGGAAGCTGAGGTCAACGTTGAATTCAACCGTCTTGGTCCTTACATGACGCGTTTGAGATGGTGAATCAGTGCGGCCTTGCCTAGAGTTGTTGATGTTCTGACGAAGACGATCTTGAGATTGTAATAGACCATCCTGAAGTTCAGCTTGGGTTGCAGATGCCAGCTGGAGGTGCAAAGACGTAGTTTAGAAAATACAAATATTTTGAGTTCAGAGGGACTCACGTCAACATTCCGGTGTTTATTCAGCCTGGCCAACCGTTCAAAAGGTGTTTCAATGTTCTCCGCAGGAATGTACCCGACTTCCTGAGTCTTGAGTACTCTCACAAGCCACCAGTAGCTGTTGCTGTCGTCCATCAAAAAGAGGGAGTCGCCCTTGACAACATTGGCCTGACCCTCGACAGTAGCGGCGAAGCTATGAAGGGAATAGACGAGGTCGAAGTCGATGGATTCGTTGGGAATAGATAGTGAAGAAGAACCATCGTCGTCGTCTTCGTCCATAAGCTCCTCTTCTTCAATGTACTCGTCGCGATCCATCTCGCCGTCAGAGTCGTCTTCCAGGACAGAGTGTTCGGAGTCGTCTGCGGTGGGGGAAGTTGCGGTGATCATCCGGTTAGGAGAGTCTGTATGAATTTGGGCACGAAGATCGAAAGTGTCTTCGCGCGTTGCCCTGCGAATGTCCATCATGGTCCAGTAAGCGACAGGACTTTTTTACCACGAGGCAAGGCAAGCGAGCGATCCACTAACTCCATTTATTTTCTACGTAATATGTACAGTTAATATCTTCCTTTGTAGTACATCTCTAATTTCTCAAGGAAACAGTTCCTTCAGAATCCGAATTGTGTCTTCGGGTGCTTGAACAGTATGCCCGATTGTTCTTTTATCTGTGAAAATCTCATAGTCATTACCACCCTGCAACGCGCACATAGGTCAGTTATTCAACCCAATCCCGTTGTTCAGAATTTCATAAATACCGGTTGAGTTTTGTCACCAAAGAAGTGTATTTCCTCAAAGCCCTCATCTTCGACGTGTTTTAAGCAGTAAGTCTTATCCCAGCCGTTTGGAAAGACATCGAAGGAGATTTGTCCACCGATGGAATACGTCAATCCGTAATCGGGGAACTTTTGCTTCAACTCCTTCACGAACGCCTCTCGAATACCATGTACCTGTAGGAAAGGTGAGAGCGGCTCAGAATGTTATAAAGTCAGGACCTTATCATATGCCTGAAATTCAAGTCGCTCTGCAATCCTGATCCAAGACGCGTTAATATTCCAGCGGAAATCAGAGGAGTGTATTCCACTCACGTCGCGTTACGACCAATTGGACTAACATTGATCATCCCATTCCTGAACTCGACAAACGTCCCGCTATTTAATGTGTCAAAAGCAAAAGATTTGCATCCACGACAACATCCCTGACCGTTTGATAGGTATATCCAAGTCCGCAATGTAATGTAAGATGAAATTGACAAGCGGCTTGTATCTCTCTTCACCCACGAATTTGATGAATGACTGAGATGAAATCGGCCTGCCCAGCTTATAAGCCACTAGTCCGTTCTCAGAGAAGGCATAATCAAAGTCCTCGACCACTGGGAGTATTGTGTAACGAATGTGAAGGACGAAAGTCAGTGCTAGCAACGTTAAGGAAGTCATCCAACACGTACCCTTACTACCCTCGAAAGACAACTGTTCAGAGATTTTGACAAGATCTGATCCCCCAACAAAACCGATTGCGACTTTCTTCCTGAGTTCTCGAAGAACCTTGATCATTTCTGGTTTAGCAGGCTAGATATAATGAGGAAAACCGAGTACGATCCCCAAGTAATCAATGTTACCTGGCGAGCGAGAGTGAGAGGGCCATCGACATCGAATAAAACAAGCTTCTTGTGAGGCCGGTCCACAAAGGCCGAAGAGACCATTTGAAGGTGAGAGGTAGTTGTAGATGGTCGCGACCACGTTTGTTCTGATTCGGTGTAGACTGAGATACGACACACTACTACTGACATTTGGATCTTATATATACTACGAGAGTTCTTGACTTCTACGTCGCTCCACGTTCCTACACGCTCACTTTTTTTTGGTGTCCTCAAAAGTTTACAGCCGGCGCGTCAAAAAAGTCGAAAGCGGTTCATGGGCCCATAAATCGTCCACCTCCGTCCACTTTCACAAACCCTAGAGCTTCTTCTAGGCCTCCTTTACGACGATGTCAAACTCGCTGTCATCGCCAGTTGACCATCTGGAGAACTCGGTTACAAGAGATCGCTTTCCAACGTACCGCGAAACTCACAAATTTATCTTCACGATTAGTTTCCACGAATGACAGAAGGAAGAAACCTTTATTCAGGGGGAGGTTCGTACGTATAGGATCCAGTGAATCATAAGAATTTTGGTCATTTCTGGGCCCGGCGTGCAACTGAGACTGAAGAAGCCATTTTTGTTGAAATTACTGCCAAGTGGTCAAGCTTCAAGAGGAGGGGGGCATGTACGGTAGCCAAAAAAGAGTATGATTTTTCCCGATACTCCGATCCCAATGTGCGTAAAAACTGCGCAAAGTGAAGACCACCTGCGATCCTCGGTGTGCGTAGGGTGGCCTAGTCGATAGCCAAGTCCGATCCGTATGTGCGCAGAAATGGGTGGTGGTCTAGGTACTGGACACAAAACTCTGCCATTCAATTATTCCTCCATGTCAGATAGTATCACCATAGTCTTGCTGCTATCCTCTGTCTTTTTGTTTGTTCCCATTTCAAAAACTTAGTTTAATGAGCGACAAAGAGACCTACGTCCAACCTGTCCGGCAAGGTGAAAGACCCTGGGAAACTGTGTGAGGGTAATATTCATGATTCTGGCTCCGAGAGCTAGATTAGCTTCTTTGGTTGGTTTTGCCGTTCATTTATTACCCTTAAGATAAATGGGCACTGCGAATGCGAGGTTGTATCCATTATGTACATAGAAATGGACCAAAAATTGCCTACCCGATCCGGATGTGCGCAGAAACCTTGCCAAATCGACCCAAAGGTATGTACCAAAAATGGCCGAAATCGGGGGGGTTCATGCTACCGCATATGCCCCCCTCCTGCTTCAAGAGAGCGCGAACGCTGCGGAGTCTGAATCATATACCTTTTTACACGACTGGTCATTCTCCTTCACCTGCTCCCTCCCTTTCTGATTGCTTCTGTCTAGCACAATGTCAGACGTGTACCTCTATCTGCAGAAGCTCCGCGTGCCAGAAAGAAGCGGGAGGAAGTACAAATGGCTTCATATCTTAGTTTGACTGAGAACGTGCTAGCAAAGGTACGTAGTCCCAATAATCGGTTCAAGTATTGACATCCACGATCCCCACAGAAAAGTAACAAAGATTATTCAAAGGAGGCTCTCAACCTTACCACAGATTTACTGCGCGAAAACCCCGAGTTTTACACCATATGGAATTACCGTAGGCGAATCTTCATTCACGGGATATTTCCAGAGAGGTAAGACGCCGGTCGCATCCCAGTGATACAAGCACTCTCAAGACTGCTTCAGTTCCGCTTCGGAAATTAATGACTTACTAACAGAGGATCTTTCCATGACCACCGATGCCCTCAAACGACTTCCCAAAGTTTATTGGATCTGGAACCATCGTCAATGGTGCTTGGAAAATATTCCCGAAGGTCCAGGAACTCCGGCCGAGGGCGATCGTGTAGGATGGAAGAAAGGGAAGTGGAATCAGGAGCTTTACATTGTGGAAAGGATGCTCGATGCAGATGCCAGGAACTGTGAGTAGTTCCAAGTACGAGTCACTGAGACCTTACGGATCCGTTCAGTCCTGGCCTGGAATTATCGAAGATACGTTCTTGCCAATATGCCCACTCCTAAATCCCCTCTATCCGAGCTTGCATACACCACGAAGAAGATTGAATCAAGCCTCACAAATTTCAGTGCCTGGCACCAGCGGTCCAAAGTGCTTTCTCCTTTATGGGCAGATGGTTCACTGGATCCAGCTACTTCGAAGGAAGAAGGTTCGCTCTCAGGCATACACCTCGGAGTCGTCGTTCTTCAATCCTGATTTTTAAGAGTTCAATTTGGTCAAGAACGCAATATTCACAGAACCCAATGACCAGAGCGCTTGGATCTACCATCGATGGCTTGTTGGATTTGGTATTCACCCCCAGCATCTTTTTACCTCGACACACTCTGATCATTCGTCAAGGTGCCGACAAAGAATTGCTGGAACGTGAAATATCCGTGATACAAGATCTTCTAGACGAACAACCCGATAGCAAATGTAGGTTTGTTTATGCCATCGTACTCGCCCAATTGACCGCCTTTCTACGTATAGGGTGTATGGACTCGCTAGTCTATTACAAATCTCTCCTGATGCAGACAGATTCTAACGTGGACAAGTCGGTGTTGATTCAGGACTGTCTTCGTCTTCTGCAGGAGCTTCGTGTCGTGGATCCGGACCGTCGACAAAGATACGACGACCTAGGTAAGTCTTCTACATTCAAGCGCTCTTCTGAGACTGAACGTTGTATTTGAGCAAAAATCGAACTTGAACGGTCGTGACTAGTCGAAAGAAAAAGGTAGATAGTGGAGGTGGATATTCATAGGAAATCAGCTGGATGTCAGGATGAGCGCAGCGACATCGAACCCGTTTTTAACCAACCCAGTTCGCGCTTAAAAGCCGTGACTCACATTCATTTTTTTTCGGGTTACGCTTGCTTTGAAGCCAGTTCCACACATGGGAGTACGCTTTGCCTGTTGTACATGTGTCTCAAGGCGGTTTCGAACTCACCAAAGGCATAATAATCCCCGGGATGAGCCTTGTCCATTCAAAATTAGAATGAGTAGATTGAACGGAACGTGGGATGCTGAGGATAAGGGAGCTTGAATTGTATGACTTCAGAGCTTCAGAGCTCGAGTTTGGGTACGAAACGTCTGAAGGAAGGAGCACTGTGGAGAAATTCTTCCTGTGACTTGGAGAATTGGGATGCATCAGGATTGGTCAAGGTGCATTTGATGATGGTTTCGATGGCGTTCTGTCGGAAAGAGTTTCGCGATTAGTCGACTTGAATCCTCTAGGTGGACGTACCGTGGAAAACAATGTTCAATAAGTTGACTCCCGAGGGGACCATGATGTTGGCGGATTTCGGCGTAGAGATGCGACGATGCTCTCTGACTGGGTGTGCTAAGCTAAAGAGTGAGGGGTCCAATGTGTCTTTATATCGTGCTACTGTTTGGTGTGAGCCAAACCTCGACGAGATTGTCGGGAAATCATGTTTACGAAAATCATGCAGCATTGACTTCCCGGAGATGAGATCGCTTATTAGAAAGTTGCAGAACAAGTCACCGGTGCGCTTGCACTTGACTGTCGTACATTTCTCGAGTTTTGACGCATCCCAAGTACAAAGTGAGTCACTGACCACTGAGACTCTCTTGCCCTTGCAAACTTTCGTCATAATTCAAATCAACACTGAATGCTCTTGTTCCACACATCAAGCCCTGGAGTGTAGAGGATAAGTAGATTATGTACTGAATTCTACATCCATCCTAATATGTAGTGTCTTGGCTCCTCGGTGCATGAACGTCTGCAGCTGTGCTACTTGGGTGCAAGAAAAAGGAAATAAAGGTATGATTGTATCTCCCTGGGGGTCACTGATTACCTGTAGCTGGGCTGAGATGATGAATGGGCAGAACTGCAGTGTATGGTAACACGAGAAGTGCCGAAAGGCACTACGGAATCTCGACTAGCATCCGACGGTCGGAAGTGTCGAGAGAGTATGTACCATGTCATGTTGGAAACACCTGCCCATAACGCGAGGGCTAGGGGGCACAAACAAGAAAAGTAGTTGTATGCGGAATGAGACCGCCTTGGTGTCATGATGAATGTGCCCCACCACCACGACAATATTGCTATGAGTGATATGGATCCAGAATGCTATCCTGTCGCAACCTTTCCACACGCATCTTGAACACCTCATAATGGATTGAAGCAGGGGGATTGAAGAAGGATGTGCGCTTTTCAGCGGAGGTTGGGATGGGCCGCGCCGTGTCGCGAACGAGTAGTTTTGGACGACGCCAAATGACTATTGCTGCATTGCCGAGCTTCTCATTGGAAGGGTGACTAAGGTCATCCAATTCAATGTCTTGTTCAATGGACTGCCTGCTCTGCATACTTTCGATCGATTCCAACCGTGAGATTTTTCTAGCGGGGGAAAGTATGGTGGAATATTGAGATGGCAACGGTGTAGAACGTGTTTTGGGTGTTTGAGAGGGCTTCATTCTGGGAAGAGTAACAGGAGCGATGAGTTCTGAGAGAAGTTGATGGGACGGCTCTGGAATCGGTGGTGGTGGGTGGAGTGTGTTGGAGTCACTCGTAGGTCGCCATGAAGGACGTAGGAGTGGGTGGAGTTGGACAATTGGGTAACCGTTGTATGCAGAGTGTGCCACACGAAAATGTTCTTGAAGTGAAGGGGGCGACTTGAAATTCAAAGGTGTGCATGAAGTGAATGGACAGGGCCATGTTTTCATGTTTTTTATGTGAGCAGTGTCGATGTGTTCGTGCAATTCTTCAAGAGTAGGAAATTTAAGGTCGCGACAAAACCTGCCCCCAGTTGTCACGCCAAAACACTGATGCTCTGTTGAGGTGCCCTAGATGAGTTGTGAGTAAAGAAGAAACTGAAAAGATGTTACTTACTGGTTTTTTATTAGCCTGATAATGGTCGATGAGGTGCTGTCGAGAGGATATTTGAGTGGGAGAAAGGGAGTTGAGAAAATGGGGGTACCATTCGATAAGCGTCTATGGACGCCAAAACCGCGAAACAATCGTACATAGCGGCAGCATCACAATTAATTTCAAGTAACGTTGCCTTTGCCAGTTCAAGAATGGAATCCTCATTCAAGACATCCAAGGGCATCTATCGCGGACGAACATGCAGGTAGAGTCACGATTTGTCACACTGTCACATGTGGAGGACGGCGGCCCCCCACTACGAGTGGCTTTGCCTCGTTTTGTTTTCCAGCGTTCATTTGCACGGGTTGAAAGGGATTCATGAGGGTGCCTCTGGCTTCTGGGATCATTATGATATGCCTGATGTACATCCTGCGCAGACCAACGAAAAGGAAAGTTGCTGGAGAGGAGATACTCTATCGTCCCAGGATCTGAAAGTCAGTCGGGGCTCTTACCGGACAGTGATGGAATATATCAAAGTTAGCACTTGTCGTCGGATTAATAGAGGACCAGCCTTCAAATCAACAAAAAGCTTAAAACTCCTCATGACCCACCGTAAATCCTTTGACTTGATATTGATGGATACATACTGGACAACCCTGGGCCTGCTTAGCTGATTCTCGATTCGGTTCCCGACTGAGCCAAATGTCAAGTCGCGAGAGCGCCTCCCGCCAGGATATCAATGGCGATGCTCGCTTTGACGTGCAAAAATAAATGCTCGTGCGTAGTCGTTGGTCTACTTACAGATTAACTGAAGAACGAGTCCCTTGACCATATCAAGTCGACCAGACTCTCCGTACCCCTCAGAGAACTGCGTTGATGACCTCCTCGGGTACTGCTCATACATGTTTTTCCGCACAGATAATTCACTAACAAAGTCTTGAGGCTTTAGGTCAGCGTGAAGAACTACTTGGATTAGTGAGCTATGGTTGCTCATCTTCTTGCCTCCTTTGGCGATGCAGCCAATAATCACTCAAGTAACCACTAAATACTAATACTATGCTTCGAGGCAGAAAGAAGGAAGGAGACTTTTTCGAAAATCGGAAACGTCGTTCTCCCCGGATGATTTTGTGCCCACTTGCAACTCCTCGGCCTGAGGGTGGTGCACACTTCCCGAGATCGCGTCTGGATCGTTTTTCTACCTTCAATACGAGGATGGTAGAGGTGTATAAAAGCCTCTCGGAGGAACAGGCTATTGTCAATCCACACACCTTCTAAGACTCGGACAAACCAAACGAAATGGAGAGAAACAACAACCCTCAAAACGATACTGCTTCCCATTGTATGTCTCTTATAAATTTTTACACGTCGGTCACATTTTAACCTCCCCTCAGCCTTCCATAGCCCCCAGAGCAGTATCTACACCCTCTCTGCCTTGCCGGAACTCGACAAGGGGAAACACATTACTCAGGCTTCCGCAGAATCGATCGATCTGGCCAAGGTCGAAAAACAACCTTGGGATGGGTATTTGGAGGACACGCTACCTGACAAGACACAAGGGCACTTTCTTCGGAACCTTCGGCATCAACTCTTCACCATATACCACCGTCTTTTCGGGGTGGTCTTTATCGTCAACATGTCGATTTTCATCGTCGCCTGTGTTCGAGGCGCAACCATTCCTAAGCTCGGCGAAATCACAACGGCGAACCTCTTCACTTCGATTCTCATGCGCCAAGACTATGTCATCAACGCATTTTTTGCGGTGTTCTGCCACTACATCCCCCTATCGTAAGGATCACTGAAAATGATTAGATTCGGTCTTAACGGTTTCATAGATGGCCTTTGTTGATTCGTCAATTGTGTTCTCGGGTTTATCACCTCGGTGGCATTCACTCTGGTTGTGGCGTTACCGGAACAATTTGGCTCATGCTCTTTGCCGGGAAGGCCACTCTCGCAAAGACTCGAGGTCACACTCCGGTAAGCACCATTTTCTTCCCCATGTAGACGCTCAATGCAATCCGGAATTACAGGTCTCGATTGCCACTCTTGTGATAATGTACTCGATCTTACTTCTCCTCGTCTTGATGTGTCTTCTCGCGTACCCAACTTTCCGCCGGAAATTCCACAATTCCTTCGAGTGAGCCCTTCTCTTCGACGCGATCCCTCGGGGCTCATTCTGATCTTCACGTAGACGAGTTCACCGATTCATGGGTTGGACCGCGGCTGGTTTGCTTTGGGCACTGGTTCGCTTTTCTCTCTTTTCTCCCTGGGTTTTGAGTGACCACAAAATTTTTCAGTCAATACTCGTCACGAATGACTACAAACAGCCCGGACAATCCTTGGCCTATGCACTGAAGATTTCACCCTCCTTCTGGTTGACCGTCATCTTGACGGCGTCCATCATCCTTCCATGGCTGAGACTTCGAAAGGTCCCTGTACGTTGCGAAGTCCTTTCGGACCATGCCCTTCGTATCTTCTTCGACTACGATCGTAAGTATCTGCCTCTTTTATTGTACTACATCTCCGCTCAATCTGCCCTGATCTCTCAGCAAACGCCGTGCCCGGCTCCTTCATGCGTATCTCTCAAAGCCCGCTCATGGAATGGCACAGCTTCGCTACTATCAGGACACCAGGAAAACCGGGTTACTCGATGATTGTCTCTCAAGCTGGCGACTGGACGACTAAGCTCATCCAGAATCCTCCGGAGAAGCTCTGGGTTCGCGGGATCCCGGTCTGTGGTGTCGTTCATATCGTCCCGATGTTCAGGCGAGTTCTACTTGTGGCAACGGGTAGTGGAATAGCTCCTTTGATTCCTCATCTGTTGGACCAAAAGACTGAGATGAGGTTTCTTTGGACGTCTCCTAATGTTTTGAAGACTTTTGGAGCCAAGTTGGTCAACGAGGTTATGGCGAAAGCGCCGGATTCTGTGGTTTATGGTATGTTTCTTCTTGTTATGCAGTCTGATTCCACCACCGAATTCATGACTGATTTTACTTTTCCTGACAGATACGGGAATACATGGACGACCCGACATGGTGAAGTTGACCAATCGCATCGTCGACGAGTATAAACCGGAAGCGGTGGTCATTATTTCCAACGAACCTCTAACGAGGAAGGTCGTGTACGGCCTTATGAGTCGAGGAATCTTGGCCTTCGGTGCTATCTGGGACTCCTAAAGGACGGGCTGGCGGTTCGACCGGAATGGAGAAATTGGAATTGGAAATACTTGAAAATTGAATCTACCCCCGTGCTACACTATCTTCTTTATTAATGGATTTCTGTCTAGTTGTTTTAGTACATTTGTTTTATGACTTCGAGGTATAATAGTGTTTGTACATTACCATGTTTTACGATTTGTATATAGATTTTTCAATGTCGTGAAAGTCGAGATAGGGTCGGACTGGTCTGAGGGTTTCTTGAATAGCAACTAACCTGGCCTTGGTGTACGGAATAGAATTTGAATTCGATATTGGCCTTAGAAGAGATGTAACTACAATATATACTTATCTGTTATGAGGGCCTGCTATTAGTCGGGTCTGAGTAAGATACGGAGGTATAGCTTTACGATATTCAAAGTTCGCGGTCGCTCTCCCGACCTGATAGCCGCTTTTCATACTTACGCAGTAACAGCCTTTCCACCCATCCACCTTTCGGGAATTCCTTATGCCACTGGTTATGAAGATGAACGCCGAAAATGTTGTCTAACACCTTGTCTAAAGCTCCCCCTTCCTCCATCCCCAGTCCCCAAGTCCATTTGCCTTTGGAATCGTCCGGTATGAATGGGTCCGGAAGTCGGTTATCCAATCTGCATGACCGACCGTCCGTAAAACAGAAAGGTAGGATTTTGAAGGGCGGGACGGAGCCTGCCACGAGGCGACGATACAGTTTAAGGTAGAGAATGGAACCCCAGTCGGTAGATCCGGGACGGGGAGGTGTATCGGTGGCCATGATGTGGAAGGCTTCGCAAAGGTATGCCGAGTGTTGACGGAAACGCATGAGGGCTCCATTCAGAGGGGAGTATTTCTTGTCTGAAGAGAAATTTTCTGTTAACGCGAAATGACAATAAAGAATAGGGGCATACCGTAGCAATCCCATTGTGTTACAAACTCGTGCTCCAGCAACGGCTCCAAATCCCTTGTCAGTAGAGAGTCCATGTCGACCCAAATGCCTCCGAAATTCCACAACAATAGTAGTCGAATTAGATCCCCATCAACCCATGCCTTCTTATCCGTGCTTTTTAACAGGTGACTTCCTTCCAAGACCGTGCCCGCAGCTAGATCAGGAATGTTCACAATCTCGAGTGCGAATGCATCTGGGAACTTGCTGAGATATTTGTTCAGAATCTCGTTTCCGCCGAGGTCGCCATTTGACCAAAGGATCAGGCGACTGGTATGAACGTTTTGAGTGGCAAAAAATGATTTTATCATCCATTCCTGTCTTGTACCGAAGGGCGCAAGGTCGGCTCGCCAATAAGTGTGATATTGAATTCGTTCGTCACCGGGGACACGCTCGTTTTTGGATGGTGGTAATGGTGGACTTCGTATTGTGCCAGCTAGATCATAACAATCCAAACCGAATCTCAAAGACATCCCACTCTGCACCTCGTTGTATCGTGGTCCATAAAGCGCGTCTGAGACGTTGTACTTGGTGCTAACGCGGTTAGAGTTGAAACATCCTGACAGTGGTCTGATTGGCTCTATCTCCTGATAAATCCAATCTCGAGAATATGTTTTGATTTCAATGTGCAGTTCGTGCCGGTAAAACCAGTAGAGAATAAGGAGGATGGTGAATGGGATGATGCATTTTAATGCGGTGATGAGGGGTCGTTGTCGTAAAAATGTGCTCATGTTCGGTGTATGGCGAGCAGGAGCATTGGAATGCCTGTTGAACCTTTTTACGCAAGGCTTCGAGGGTTCAAAAAGAGACCAAACAAAATGAAGAAGGACGTACATTGGAATATAGTCACCATAGCTCATCGACTACTACTCTTTCCGATTTCAAAGTGAAGGGGATGATGAACTGGCGTAAGTCGCACGTGTCACAGTCACGGCCTAGGAAAACGGAGTCAGCCCGGCAATCCATATCTTATCGCGCACAGACCATCCACAGAATGACTCTTTTGAACTGCAGCTCCCATGTACCACGTCTATTCTCTACCTCCCGAGCTCTTACAGAATCTCACTTCCAGAAACCTAGTCCTTTCGCCTCAAGTTGCAGAACCAGAAGTATCAAAAGAATTTCCTTCCACGACCGCGAGCACCAATACTGGTCCTAGGACTTGCAATATCTGTTTAGGGATTTCTTTTGCCGACGTTGATCAACAGCGAGTACATTTTCGGTCGGATTGGCATCGATACAATGTCAAAACCAGGTTAAACGGTGGGCAATCAGTGACTGAGCAGGACTTTGTCCAACTTCTAGATGGTGAGTAACCAGTCGGTCCTTTTTGCGCAAGACGTGAACTCAACGAGTGTCTCTCGTAAGCCCTCGAGGACTCTATATCTGGTTCAGAATCATCGAACCAATCGGACGGCTCTTCTGACTCGGATGCCATCGCAGCCTTGGTCAACAAACACAAGAAGAAACAGCCTGAATCTCCTACAACTCCTGATGGTCCTCACATCCCGCAAACGCCTATCGCCTGGTTCCATTCACCACCAGAAACTCAAATCGGCGTTTATCGAACTTTATTTCCCCTGGACACACCTCAAAGCTCCTATCTTGGAGCATTGCATGATTTACAGAAGAGAACGCCTGGTGGTAGAAAATGGGCTATGTTCATGGTCGCAGGTGGTCATTTTGCTGGGGCGGTGACGCGGGTGAGTAGGCCCGAGGGGGAAGAAGAAGAGGACAGTGCTCGCTCGAAGAAACCCAAAGTGCAGAAACCCAAACCTGTCAATGAAGTGCTGGTGCACAAGACCTTTCATCGATACACAAGTACGCCTCGAAAGCCTCTCCTCAGGATGGTTCTCATCTTTTGACCCATTCTAGCCAGGCGAAAGCAAGGAGGCTCGCAGTCGACGAACGACAATGCGAAGGGTCCGGCAAAAAGTGCTGGTGCACTTCTACGTCGGTATGGTGAACAAGCCTTGCGCGATGTGTGTACGCCTCCATTCGGCTTCTAAGTCTTGCACTGACTCTGGCCAAAGGACATTCGAAATCTTATCGAAAGTTGGGCGGATGAAATCAATGACTGCGAGCTGATTTTCATTCGTGCGAGCGCATCGAATCGCAAGATATTCCTCGATTATGATGGCTGCGTCATCTCGAAAGGAGACGACCGTCTTCGAACATTCCCTTTTCCGACCCGCAGACCTGTGAGTATATGGTTGAATTACAATCTCGCACTGCGACCCAAATATTTCAATTCCCGTTAGACGCAATCAGAGATCACTAGATGTCTCAACGAGTTGACGAATGCCAAAGTTTCACATCTCACTGAAGAAGCATTGCGCGCTCAAGACGAAGCATACCTCGCATCGCTACCGAGGCCGAAGCCGGTTCCCCTTGTTGCTACCACACCGCAACCAGAGAAAGCCAGAGCACCGCAACCGCCAAAACTCACCACGGAGGAAGAGCAATTGAGGGAACGATGGGATCGTCTTCTGGAAATGGTCGTAAAAGGTCGATTGGAAGCACTAAAGTCGTTTTGGACCCGCGAAGCTACTTATCTCGGTGGTGATGCTAGCTCAATCGACATCCGAATACCTGAATGGGCGGGCGGTGGAGGTAATGAGAAGGCGACAACACTTCTTCAGATTGCTTCCTATGCGGGGCAGGACGCTGTCGTGACATGGCTTTTAGAAGACATGCATGCTGACCCGACAATTACTGCTTCTTTGCCTCCTGGTATCAAGGAAGATGAGGAAAGTTTCAAATCGAAACAAGTCGCTTATGATCTATCCAAAAACAAGCCTACCCGAGACGCTTTCCGTCGATGTGCTGCCGCTCATCCTGACTGGTGGGATTGGTTTGGGGCGGGACGTCTACCGAGCGCATTGAATAGGGAAATGGAAGATGAACGGGATGAAAAGAAGAAGGCTCGAAGGAAAGGGTTGAAAGAACGGATCAAGGAACGTGAGTCGAAGGAGAAGGAGAAGGTTGAGGTTATCCAGGCAGAAGTATCACTGCCCCTACCACCTACCGCAACGATGGGACCGAAAAGACTTGGCGGGAATGCAGGAGATGCACAAGGGCTGGCGGGACTGACACCAGAGATGAGAGCGAAGATAGAAAGGGAAAGAAGGGCGAGGGCTGCTGAGGCTCGCTTGATGAAACTAGGTGGGTCGTGAATGGCAGTGATCTCTTTGGTTGACAAAGCTGCATCTTGCTGGGGAAGATTTCATTTGTAAACAAGGGGGTCGTTATTGACTTTGTCGACCATCTGAGAGTCGGCCAGTAGTAGTGGAACAGTAACTAACGAACTAACCTGCGCGATGCCGCGGGATCAGAACCAGTGAGAATTGATAAGATTAGATCCGGAAAGATCGACGTGGCAGCTAACTTGAGATCATGACTGCGCGTTTGGCGGTGTACATAACCTTCATTTATTTTCAGCTGGCAACCCTGTCCCGACCTCTCAGCTGAATGAAACCAGCTGCAGTTACTGTAGAGTTTGGCGGAGATTCATCACCTACAAGAACTTCGTCAGACTTCGATTTTGAGGAAATTCATTACCCGACATCTCAGATACCCTCTCATAATCACCACCATCACCCCCACCCACAACAAGAACATCACACTCAAGAATTCGAATTACCCACTTATTACATGGAAGAAACTGCTAGGAGGAGGACAAAAGCCGCGCCTTCCGCTGGGTCTGGGTTAGACGAGAAGACTGACTATATCCCCGGTCAACATGAACACCGTCACGAGCTGTATGACGACGACGACGGAAAAAATGTCTACAGCAAAACGAGGCTTCCGCCGGGAGTAATGAATAGAAGTCGTATGGGGAGCGGAAGGGTTAGGCAGATGCAACAGCCTCCTGCAACATCGCTGGTAATGTAGACACAAACTTCCTCGCCCGTTCCTCGCTGACGATTCTATAACGCTAGCGCGAATTCCTTCTTCAAAATATGGAACACATTCCTCCTATAATTTACACCCTCCTTTCTTGCTACACTCGCTTTCATAACATAGGTGCTGCAAATTCTGTTGTCTGGGACGAAGCGCATTTCGGAAAATTTGGCTCGCATTATTTAAAACGCGAGTTCTACTTCGATGTCCATCCACCTTTGGGGAAAATGCTCGTTGGTCTAGCTGGTCTTCTTTCGGGCTATGATGGATCCTTCGATTTCAAAAGCGGGGTAGAATATCCCGAAAACGTACCTTATGTCGCTATGAGAGTCATGCTTGCAACTTTCGGAGTAGGCATGGTGCCTCTGGCGTGGTTCACGTCGGTCGAACTGGGATTAAGTTTGTGGGGATGCCATTTAGTTACTCTCATGGTTTTATTCGGTATGTTTGCCCTCACTTCGCTTCTCATCCCACTTCTGACACCTTCGGGTTTTTTTCAGATATCGGCTGGCTTGTTATTTCACGCTTTATTCTCCTCGACTCCATGCTCCTTTTCTTCACATTCCTAACCGTCTTCTGCCTCACGAAGTTCCATAATCAACAACCGTACCCTTTCAGCTTCGACTGGTATATGTGGCTATCATTCACCGGCATTTCCATCGGACTCGTCACTTCGGTGAAAATGGTCGGTCTATTCGTCACTGCTCTTGTAGGTCTTTACACTATCGAAGACCTCTGGGATAAGTTCGGGGATCTACGAATGCCTGTACGAGATCAAGTACGACATTGGACAGCGAGGATAGTCTGCTTGATAATATTGCCCTTCTTGGTCTTCATGGCTTCGTTCAAGATCCATTTCATGGTTCTGAGCAACTCAGGACCTGGAGATGCACAAATGAGTTCTTTGTTCCAAGCAAACCTGGTGGGGAATGACTTTAGTAAGAATCCTCTCGGTGCGTTCTGAATCTGACCCTTTCGTAAAGTAGAAATACCAATGTTCTCTTCCTTTTCACAGAGGTTGCAATTGGTTCGAAAGTTACTCTGAAGAACATGGGTTGGGGTGGCGGTCTCCTTCACTCTCACATCCAGACTTATCCGACGGGTTCTACTCAACAACAAGTCACTTGCTACCACTACAAGGACGAAAACAATGATTGGGTCATCTTGCCTACATGGGAGGAACCCCCATATGACGAAGAATCCTCTGTACTTCGATTCTTCACCGACGGAGATGTTATCCGTCTAAGTCATGCACCCACAACCCGAAACCTCCACTCTCACCCTATTCCTGCTCCAGTGACCAAACAGTTCTGGGAGGTTTCCGGGTATGGAAACGCAACAATCGGAGATGTTCAGGATCACTGGGTTGTAGAAATAGTGGACGATATCGTGAGAGGAGATGTAGCGAAAAAAGCGAAGAAGGGACCGGCGGGAGAAGTGCCAAAGGAAGCTCGAATTCACTCTTTGACGACAAGACTACGGTTCAAACATCAACAAATGGGTTGTTATTTGCGGGCGGCCAATGCGATCCTGCCTCAGTGGGGTTTCAAACAGGTTGAAGTGACTTGTACACCGGCAGACCAGACGAATAAAAAGGATATTCATACTTATTGGAATGTGGAAAGTCATTGGAACGATAAATGTGAGCGGATGTTACCTTGTCCTTTATCGTCAAAGGCTAACTCTACCTTGAACTTGAAGTACCTGCTGGTGAAATGAAATATCGACGCTCTCCCTTCCTCCGCGATTTCTGGCACCTCAACGTAGCCATGATGACCTCCAACAACGCTCTCATCCCAGATCCAGACAAAGAAGACATCCTCGCTTCAAAGCCTTTTGATTGGCCCTTTATGCACCTTGGCCTTCGTATGTGCGGATGGGGAGATGAGCAGTGGAAGTTTTACCTCCTGGGTAACCCGATCGTGTGGTGGGGCGGCACAGTCAGTTTGATCATGTTTGTGGTTATTGCTGGTATATATGCTTTGAGGAGGCAGAGGAAATATGTCGACTTTGGTGATAAAACTGCGGGACCTCGTGGTGGTGAACGAGGAGAGAGGGAATGGAATCAGTGGTGGTATGTAGCTAAGATTGCTGGTGTTGGTTGGGCGATGCATTATAGTACGTTGCCCCGTCCTATTCCGGAAGAGTTTGGAGCTGATTGATTTTCATTCCAACAGTCCCCTTCTTGATCATGGGGCGAGTAACTTACGTCCACCACTACCTCCCTACCCTTTACTTCTCCGTTCTGATGTTCGCGCATCTCCTCGATCACTTCTTCTTCCACCCTTCCTCTTCATTCGCTCGGAGGTTTGGGGTTCAAGGTAAACTTGTCGTGTTTGGTATTGTTGCAGGCGCGATTGTCGTTGTGTTCTTGTGGTTTAAGGGGCTCGCGTTTGGCATCAAAGGCCCAATGAATGATCACTGGGGTTTGGGCTGGAGGAAGGTACGTTACCATCTCCTTTTCAAAAAGAGTTCTGTCTAAATGTGTTCGTTCCTCCCTTTCTCCAGAGCTGGAATATCTACAACTAAAGTGCGAAAGCGGAGGTTTTCACCACGCACTAATACAACCCTGCGTTTTTTGGGACTTCATTTGCGGCCTACTTCCAAAAAATCTTCCGCTGCCTCTATAATACGGATTAATTCTTCTACCCATGTAGTTCCTGAGATACTTACGTTCGTTTTACTTATTTATTTCGATTTTACCAATTAACGGACTGGGGAACAAATGCTGGTTTGTCTTTTTCTTTTTCTTTTCGATGTTGTGGGATTCAAGGAATCAGCACTGTAACGTTCACTGCCGTCGATGGGCATTTTTAGGTTTATATCAACGGAAATTGATGCTTGTCGAAACCTCAGAAGTGTAGAAAGGTGTTCATTTCGGCATGTTTAGAGAGTATATGCTGTCGGAATGATACTGGAAGCCCGAACACAATAAAAAGAAATGATGGAAAGATACTGTAGGATGGCCGGAGCACTTCAATGTAACTCAAAGTATTCGGCCTGCAGACTAGAGAAGCAGAAAGTGTTGGTTGTCCCCTGAAACTTGTACCGCGTCGACGTCGCGTGCCGGTGTTGCAGCTGTAACATGCCAACCACGACCAAAACCCAGCACGAGGGCAAGAGTTGAGCATGACTATGTAAGTACTGGAAATACTCTGAATGATACAACGCTGAACATATACAAGGACGTCGTCACCACTGTGAGGCAGAAAAAGATCGATAGAAGACCAGAGAAGGTTGATGGCAATAGCACACCAGTAACTTGAACGGGAAACGCGGTCGTCACCGGGTGAGCTGTGCTTGGATGAGGGAATGACCATCTAATTTGCCAAGAAGAAAGCAAGACATAGCAAAGCAAGAGAAGCAAACGACAGCAACAAGTACATAAACAAAGGGTAGCGTCTGGGCACAAAAAAATCTAGAGGTCTAGGCGAGCAGCGACCCATAGGGCACTGCGTCGTAGTCAATAGCTATCGATATGAAAACATAGTGCAAGTATGCTCCGAAAGTATGGAGGATCTGAGGTGAGAAGCGAAGAAGTAATCAAATGTTCCTGGGGAAAACCGTTCAGGAATGCCATTCGCGCTAAATGCCAGTAGTAAGCTTTGAAAGTGGGAAGAGCACCGAGAACGTAGAACGAACCGGAGAGAATGAACCAGAGTCTGTGAAGGTTATTGTAACGCCATGGATGATGGATAAGTGAAATATGGCAATGAGCCTAGAGCAAGAAAAATGGTCGTTCGCGTGCCGATATGAGTTGCTTTTGCATATTCTGGACTGAGAACTACAAAAGCTGCAGCTGCGGAGGACGTTAGTAAGATCCAGATCTCGAGAAGGAAAAAGAGGCGAAATCACCGAGATTCAGGCTTGTTATGCAAACAGCAAAGAGTCCATCGTCTTGTGAGCGGTTAGGTTTGCACGGTAAACAATAAATATGTAAAATATAAACCACCCCAGAGATGTTCACTAAGTAGAGGATCACAGACCTGTTTCATTGTGTAGGTCTTGATTTCGAGGTTAGGGGAGGGAGTTGACTCTCACAGGCATAAACAGAGTAAAGACAGCCTTTCCAGCTATGTTGAATCCTACACCGTGGTCGGTAGATCAGTCTTTTTGGGAGAGCACCTTCGATAACCATTCAGGATGTATTCGTTCCCTTTTTGCCACTCCTCCGTCTCTTGACGTGTCACCGTTTGGGAGATATATGAGGCTTTGCGGAGCCTCCTGCCTTTGTCGTCCGTGAGCATGAGGGAAGCAGAAGATCGGATCAGCATGCTCATATTATTACAGCTCTAGAATAAGTACGTGTACAAAGATTATATCGCCCCATACATCCCCAAGGACCTCATGAATGAATTAAGATACCAGCCCGTTAAACCCCAAATTTCTAGATTTCCATTCTTCCCCGGCCCTAGTTCTGTGTCGTCTCCTGGGTCGAGAGTTATAGGAACTCTGTGCGTAGTCTCTTTTTGTATGGATGTGGGATCGACTGTTCCGTCTCGATTTGGCTCGACGTCGGTCTCTATGATATGCAAGTGTTGTAGGATATGTGAATTCGATGGACCTGCGTTTGTCAGGTCTGACTGTGCAACGAGATCAGACACGCCCACAGTCCAGTAGGGTCTATTCCCTCTGAACATCGATGACCTTAACCTCCTCGGAGAAAGCAGCTCTTCGAACGGTAAATGAAAAATAGCATCGACTTCCATTCGATTTGTCGTCCTTCGTAGGTCAGAAAGTGAGACTGAGGGAAGGGGTGTATGCTCATCGTCAAGATCACAATTCGAATGGGTGTCGTAGTCGAGATGAGAAGAATGGTGAGCATGGATGAAACCGACAAAAGGCCAAACGACCATATCGCCGTGAAGGTTTATCTCTGGGGGACCTGGCGGGGAGCCGAGGATGGAAACTTGGGAGGGGTTAATTCCTAGTTCCTCGTGTGTTTCACGAAGAGCTGCGTCTTGGTGAGTTCTGTCTGCAAGGTCTACTCTTCCACCTGGGAAGCTATAGGGTTAGAAGAGTTTAGAGGTTGGGATTCTGAATAAAAGTGGAAACTGACGCTACTTCGCCTGAATGAGCTCTCAATGCTTTTCCTCTAATTTGAAAGAGAATGCCTGGTCTGTTGTCAACGTTGCATAAAGGTATCAAAACTGCTGCATTGGCTGATGCTTTTGGTATGTCATAAGATTTGGCGTTGAGTGTGAGAACAGATTTAATGCGTTTTAGACAGGATTTTGAAAGTGGATGAAGCATGGAAGGGGTAGCACAGCCACGAATAATGACTGTTATGAGAGGATATCACATTCGAATAAAAGTCGACGAATCGGATTCTTTCATTCCTTGCTCAATATTCGATAAATTACCTTCAATTACAGAAAAAAAATCGGGTTCAAAAAAGAAGAAAGATTATAGATTTGGTCCAATTCGTGTCGATTGGTTGGACAAAATGAACAAAGGTGCGCAATTCTTAGAAAATTCAATATGACACTAATTCTTTCTACAGTTGCTAGCTTTAAACAAGAAAGAGCTCAAGGCTCTTTCAATCTACCAGATGGAATCGTTCATATTTATCGTGAAGGTTCAAATTCAACAAATTCAACGACAACTTTCAAAGACGGAACAATTCTCGGAGTTTTAGCAGTTCCTTCATGGATGACTCCTTCAGATTTCTTGTCTTTCATCGCTCCAGCTGCGGACACAATCTCTCATCTCAGAATTATACACGATTCTCTACAAAATAGATCAATCGCTCTAATCTCCTTTCCGAAACAAGAACACGCGACTGAATTTGCACAAGCCTACAACGGAAAACCTTTTAATTCAATGGAGGTCTGTGCACCCCCCTCCCATTCATCATCAACCACTCTAACTCTACCCTCAGCCAGAAATATGCAATGTAGTACACGTCCTCTCTGTATCCATATCCTCAGACTCAGACAACATGTTCTCCTCCACCGGCGTATACGAACTCCCCACCTGCCCAGTCTGCCTCGAACGAATGGACTCTGCAGTAACAGGTCTCATCACCGTCCCTTGCTCACACACCTTTCACTGCACTTGTCTAAGTAAATGGGGTGACAGTCGGTGTCCAGTCTGTAGATACTCCCAAACTCTGCTATCTTCCCACCCTCGCCCTCAACCCTCTTCCTCTACCACCTCCCGACCATCACCCTTCTTCCCATCTCCTTCCTTCACCTCCGCTTCTTCAACTTCCACCACAGCCGGTGGGCCCCCAGGTCTCTCAACATGCTCAGATCCAACATGCACCTCCACAACCAACCTTTGGATCTGTCTCATCTGCGGTTCCATAGGCTGCGGTCGCTACCGCCGTGGTCACGCCGAATCCCATTATCAAAAAACCACTCATCTTTACGCCTTGGAACTCGAAACTCAACGTGTCTGGGATTACGCAGGTGATGGATATGTACATCGCTTGATTCAGAATAGAGCTGATGGGAAGCTTGTCGAGTTGCCTTCTGCTGCTGCCGCTACTTCCTCCAGCACGAATACAGGGAGAGAAGGTCCAGGCGGACTAGGTCCCTCCGAGGCAGATGCTTTGACAGCGGAAAAGATCGAAGCGATTGGAATCGAGTATTCGTATCTCCTCACATCCCAGCTGGACTCTCAACGGTCCTATTACGAGGAACAAACGACGGAAATGCAATCACAGATAGGCGAACTACGTCAGATCGTTGAGAGGCTTTCAGAGGATATCCAAACTGAAAAGCTCGCTAGACGTGATCTAGAGGAAGAGAAGAACCGGTCAGAACAAGCTCGGGAGCTGGAGATGAAGAAGGAGAGAACAAAAGTCGCCAAGATGCAAGACTCGATCCGTCAACTGCAAAAAAACCTGGAAGAGGAAAAGGCTGTTTCTGAGGGACTTTTGAACAACGTTCGGAACCTCCAAAAGGAGAAACAATCGAAAGCTGCGACGGACGAAAATCACGAACAAGAAAAGTCGGCGTTACGTGATCAGATCAAAGACTTGGAAGATCAGTTGAGGGATGTCATGTTTTTCTTGGAGGCCCAGGAGAAGATCAAGAATTCGGAAGATGGACTCGAGGAAGCTGCTGGGGGGAGTGTTGTCATTCCAGAGACGAACGCAGGGAAAGGGAAGAAGAAAGGCAAGGGATCCAGGAGGAAGGGATGAATGGCCTCCTCTGGACAGAATATGCCCTTTGCGGTCGTCCTATGAGGAGCAAAATGACGGAAATGCAATCTCAAATCAGAGACCCACGACAGATTGCTGAAAGAATTGCTCGGAGTGAATTAGAAGAAAGAAGAGCCGGTTAAAGGAGGCAGGAGAGCCAAAATGGGGGACTGGGCCTTTAAAGATCGAAAGAGAGTAAGGGAGCGGCCGCTACGTGACCGACTTGGAAGATCAGCGCTCAGCCCCGGGATGGCATGTTTTTTTGGAGGCGTAGGAGAAGATTAAGAATTCGGAAGTCGTCGTTCCCCCCTTCGGAGATGACGACCGTGACGACCTTGTATATGCTCAGTGTTGTATCATTCGTTAGTATTCACATCGTAGTCGTGCTCGACTCAAGCCCCTTTCGTTTTCCTGTTTGTGGCTGGCATGTCACAGCTGCGCACATATGATCAGGAAAGATCGACGTCGACATGTAATTCCGCGTTCTCTCTTACTTTGTTTTTGCCACTATGCCAATGGTACCGGTCTTGTTCAATCTCTTTTTTTCTTACTAACAAATCATTTGACTCCTTGGCTAGTAACAACCTGCCCCCACCGTCGAGCCTGTATAATCGTGGATGTTAGCATATCACCAGATGTAGAGGCGGCAGCTAATGGAAGGCTGTAAGGAAATTCCAGCACTCGCGAGGTTTCAAACCTTTTTCGCACCCACGTCGTTAGCTAGTATTATTCTCATAAAAACGATATTTCTTCGCTCCTCCGGCTGGCTTAATGGCAGTGAAATTACTCCCGTCCACTGACGGTCTCCCAGGATATTCTGTACGTCTCTCACTGCGATAATCGGAATAGGATCTGGTCGATCAATAGGTACGGTTTGAATGCTACAGAGAGATTTCTGGCTGATGGAATCACTATTTTTCTCCCAGGGAGCCAGGGCACCGTTGTTTTATATCTTCGTGCGTTAGCAGAAACTGCTTCCGGTTGATATTATGGAGTTCTGCTCAAATCAATTCCACGCTTATCGCTGATTGCCTTTGATGATTGATTGATGGATTCTTTGTAAATATAAACTGAAGATGTTCTGCGGTACTCAAACATGGCCTCCAACGACACCGAACAACTTCTCGTTCCCTCCCTCAATGCAACCGGGGTCATTGTGCTTCCTGTGAGCACCCTTTCGGTGAGTCGTTGGCGCGTTCCGGGATCGCCATCCATAAATACTGACTCGATGGTATCCTAGTTGATGTGGATGACATACGGTAAGCTTAGGTCCTGTACTTAGACGTCCCAGCCATTGATCTTGGAAGAATAGGCGTCTATATCATCGTCTTTGGGTTGTCTATTCACGTCCTCACCCACCGGCGTGATAGTCCTGCTCCTAAATTGTATTTTTGGTGCACGGTATCTCTCTTTGCACTGAACACCATCTTTATTGGGTTTACCGCCATGGGGTATACTCGCCAGGCAATCATCGAATTTCAAGTCGTGGAGACGAAAAACTGGGATCGCTATGTGTCTTATGCGTACAGTGACACTGTGGCGACAGTCTGGGTGTAAGTTACTTCCATTGTTCTCGCTCAGCTGTCGTTTGTACTGACTTCATGCCAAGTGCGGTCTCAAGTGTAATCACAATCCTGATGAAGTATACCTCGTTCGTGAATTGGTGTATAGGTTGACTACTGATGCAACCTCTAGCGTAATGGCCGACTGCATGCTGGCAAGTAACTCATCGTACATTGTTGAACCTGCTGTCTCACCTCAATCACAGATCCACCGATGCCACATAATCTGGGACTCGAGAAAGTCGGTATTGTATCCCCTTGTTGTCGTTTCATTCATTATAAACGGTACTCTTCTGCTTTACCGTTGTAGTATCTCCCCTACTAATGCTTTGCGTGTGTTCCATAGCAACGCTAGTGGGAAGCATTATCCCAACCGTCGTCGGACTGAACAACACCGAGATTCATGCCGAGCTCTTTCAGAAGGCGAATCAAGTCAATAACGGAACTCTGATTGCAGCAGCAGCTTTCAACTTTTTATTGACGCTTCTAACAGGTATATTTTTCGTTTTTTTCAAGCCCGAGATCAAGTGACTCACATCCCTCAAGCCGGTCGTATCAGTTGGATTAGTCGTGAAGTGCGGAAGGTTATGGGGAGGTCCACTAATTCAAGGTACAACACAATTGTTGCGATCATGTAAGTACAGTGTCTTCAACAGTTGGCATCTGAAAAGGTTCCTCACCAGATTACTACCAGAATCGAGTCCGGACTTCTCTATTCAATCTCTCTTCTAGCCGCCATCATCTTTCAATTGACGTTCGATCCCGACAGCTCAGCAAAGCTTCCCATCGATTTATCCGTTCTTTCAACACAGTTATCGGTAAGCCAAATTGAGGTTTTGTCAAGCGACAATTTAACGAATTCGGCTTCAACAGGGCCTTGCTCCTACCATGATCATTGTTCGAGTCGCCTACAACAAATCAATTCAGACCGTACAACCGATGGTGTCCACACTTAACTTTGTTGACACTGGACAACAGGTTGGAGCCACCCTTGACTTTCGCGCACAGACAACTCACCCCGATATCGATACTACCGGACTCGGCTCCAATGAAAAGGTGGTTTAGGTTGCACTTTACATGCATATCGTCAGTAGTCTTGATATCATATCGTACTATTTTTTATCCCCGTAACGTTTCGATCTGTGTATTGTCTCTCTTATGAACCATCATGGATCAAGCTTCAGCCGTTGAAGCTATGTTGGACTGAACTTGGGAGAGGACCAATCGTAGCTTTTCCATAGCAAGATATCCCTCTTGCTCCAAATAAGAATGGACCTTCCCAAGCGTCCAGATGGTGTTGGGATACGCGATACTACATGTCTTGTCACCTCTTGTTTCGACGAGCCGTCCTGCGATCCTCGTCAATCCAGAGACGTACGGGAAGTTGCATCGACATAATCAGCCTCTGCAGCGCGTTTAATCGGTCCAGAATGAGGATCCCTCCCACCATAGCCGCCCAATACGTTTGCACGACTCGAGTTTCCTCAGCTTCAACCCATTTCTCTTCGAAACATATGGCAGGAGCACAGTACACAGTGAGGCATACCTTGAAGCTCCCCCCGTCCCCTCTCTGCCAGGCTGTTGGTACAATTCTAGGCCTCCCCGACAATCAAAAGACACTCCAAAGCGAACATATAAGATAGATCCCCCAGAAACCGTACCTCCGGAATCTGTTGAGACCGAATGAAGGATTGGCGATAGCTCGCCGATCCGTAAACCCTTTCTTGAACACCGCAAAACGCAGTCATCGACAGACGTGTTGAATGTACAAGAATCCACTAGCGTGTTTTCTGCAAAACATAACAGCATTAGGATAGCAGGGGGGAGAGGGGGGTCAGATTAGTACAGTCGCTCATTCGAGAAAAATCGCAGGAAGAAGTGGCCTAAAGTCAAAGGTTTACTTATATGATTATGGACTATTCGAGCTTTGTTGTGAGGAGGTTGTCTACAGTCCAAGCAGTTGACTCCCATGCACCGGTACGCCCTTCGCTCTCGATGTCACTCATACGGGTCCTCACGGGAGAAGCGAGAGGGAGCGATAAAGAAATGCAATTGACCCAGCAGATTCCGGGCCACATGCATAATTCCCAGCACGGGAAAACCACGTGAAGATCTGTATGACGTACTGAGATGGCGCGAAGCGCCCTCCGGTTGCTTCGCGCTTGCCTGTGCCTATACCTATAGTCGGCGGGTCAGTGGTCAGGGCAGGTTAGTAGGCTAAGGAGGCTAGCGGGTTAGGGACTTAGTGGTCAGGGGCATGAGAATATGGATGGGGGTCTGGGGGCTTGCCCCAGTATGAGGGTTAGGCATACACGGTATATAACTGGGCGTAATGCCTTCCTCTCAGTAGCCTTGATGGTGTAGTGGTTAACCGTACTGCTCATCGAATGCGGTCAGTAGTTCGAATCCCCGTTTTGTCTTTCTTTTACCTCGTGTTCCCGCTAACTTTTAACGGAGAAAATTGTGTCCGGAACATGTGCTTGGTCAGCTACCTTCACGTGACCCGGAATTTGCTGGGTCAATTGCGCTTTTTGGAGCGATAGCCTGGTGAGATATCATCGCACGTGAGGGCCGGTTGGAAAGTCGCGACGCGCGTCAATCGTTTGTAAAAAATGTCGTTTCGCGACGCTACGGTGGTCATCATCGAAACTTCCAGGACAGCCGTTCGTGCTGGTATTGGTCTTCACGAACTCTTGAAAACTCCCATTGTCGTACGCTTACTCCCTTTTTTTTTCTGAACCTTGACCAACTCAACTACAGGAAATCCAAGCTCGAGTTGGAATTCGCAAAAACGCACTAAACGGAGATCTCGCCACAAACGGGCCATCACAAGCTATCCCCTCAACCAGTCGAATTTCCTCTCTTCCACAGAGCTCTAATTCAAATCTTTCTGTCAATGATTACCTCGTCGGTACTCAACTTGACGAGGCTTTGGCTGCAGGTCAAGATATTGCTCTTTCTTGGCCTTTTGCGGACGGCGATGTTAGGGATTGGACTCAGGCAGAAGCTCTTTGGTACGTCTTACAAACCCGTCATTCTGACCGCCTCCTGACACTCCACAGGAAACACGTCCTCTTCAACCACCTCCAAATCCGCCGCGTCCAAAACGAATCCCCAGTTCTCCTCTCCATCGCTGCAGGTCTACCTCGAGACCACTACGAAAGAATATGCCAAATATTCTTTGAACGTTTCAACGTCGCCGGTTTTGGTATCCTCGAACGACCCATGGCACAGATCTACGCAACCACCAGTTTGAGCGGTGTCGTCGTAGACATCGATTATGAAAAAACAGACATTTCGTCCATTTACGAGGGCTTCATTATAAAGAATGCGTGTACCACCGTGTCTCTAGGAACAAGAGACTGTCAAAACTACCTCGCTCACCTCCTTCAATCCAACCAATCCGTCATTACAGCTCTATCTCCACCAGAGGCCCCCCTCGACCCAGAATTTCTTCGAGAATCTCTTCTAGCCTTGGTACAACAAATATGGGACGAGGGCCATATAAAAGTCCCTTCTGACGGCGAGATGGCAATTATAGAAGACGAAGGTATAACCGATATTGCAGCTATCGTCGTCGCAGGAAAGGAAAAAGCAGTTATTGAAAGTGGCATGAAGAAGAAGGCTACCGCTAAAGCTTCTGCCGCTGAACAAGCTAGAGCTAAAGAGATTGAAGCTCTAGATCTTATTACTGTTCAGTTTAGGGAAAAGTCGATTACGCTCGGAAAAGAACGACATCGGTTTTGTGAGCCCCTTTTTGAGCCTGGCGTTTTGGCTTCCGTTATGGGCTATAGTGATCGCTTTCAAGTGGTTGACGGGAGGCCTGTTTCGATACATGAGGCGATGCATATGGTCGTTCGCCATGTTGACTATGATTTGAGGCAGTATCTGTGGCCAGGCGTATTTGTGACGGGGACTGTAACGAAGCATGTCAAGGGTTCGTTTTGTTCCATCCTTTCGACCACTACTGACGTTGTCCATAGGCATTGGTGTTGCTCTCCAATCACGATTGGGTGTCTACATGCATAGCGCTGATCTCCAGACAGATATTCAATCCCGATACGTTCGTCTTTTGACCTTGCCCGAGTATTATCCTGAATATCGTGATACTGGGGAAGGATATGCTGCGTTCTTGGGGTCGAGTATTATTGCAAAGGTGTGGGCTCTACTTGATTCTATGGGGGTAAAAAACTTAATTCAAATTGCTAGCTGATATTTGGTGATAATTCTGGAAAGAATTTCGTTTCAAAGGGGGATTATAGTCAGAAGGGACCACGGTCGATTATTGAAATGTCCCCATCGTTGCTCTGAGGATGTAGGAGTCTTGGAGTTTCCCGAAGCTCTCAAGTGTCGTGGGGAGTGTACTGACCTCAATCCTCTCATGGTGGAGTGTGGAGCTGTAAGGTGATCGACTCAGTGCCTCCCCGGTGTCGACTGTAACAATTCTTTTATTTCTTTCGCTGAGCGATACCATGTAGCTTACATTGTAATAAAATGCCTCGAAAATCATCGATACGTTCGTTCTCTCTGGGTTACAGACTGAGACCGACTGTAAGCTCCTCAGGCGAATTGGCTGCCACTTTATGCTAACCGATTGACAGGTATATGTTTTCCCAGCGACTCCACCAACGTTAAATTTAGGATCAGGCTTAGGAGACGGGGTAACCAGGATTTCAATTTGCCCTGCGACGCTCCAAGCCGGATCCAAAGCACGAACAAGGCCAGAAGTATTATATGCCTTGACCTCGACTCTTTCGGTTTAATGAGAGGGCAAGCAGATAAAAATAACACACAAGCGCTCAATAGGCGTTGCAAGATGATCGCCTTGCTGCCATCATGACCGTCATGCCATAATTGGCCGGCTATAAAATACTTCCACGCAATTCTGTACATCCCATCTTTCCTCCTCACTACGCCTTTCCGACCCCTTCCTCCTCCTTTTCTGAGCCTGGCTCTCTCCAAATCTTAACACAACTAGTCCTCTCGTTTATATCTCACAGGATGAAGTCTACTACAAAACTTACCCTGGTCCCTCTTTTAGTTTCGTCCTTGGTCTCCACGGCTCTCGCAGCCAGCTCATGCCTGGCTTTCGATTCCAACTTTAATTTGCTTGCATTCAACTATGGGGGAAAAGATTATAACGCAGGCACTCAAGATTCTTGGGGCTCTGGAACCCCAACTGAAATTACAGCGAACGGGAGGCCAAAGTTTGATACTGACGGTGTTACATGTTACATGGCTCAGGTGCGTGCGCTTAGTCCTGGATAGATAGATAGCTGACATTTGACATTTTATCTAGTTCTATAATGCGATCTATTTTCTCAACGCCGACAAGTCTAATCCTTCCGCGGTTTACATCTATGATGCCGGTGCCAGTTCATGGTCGACTCAGGGTGTGAGCAGCGGAGGTCCCGACATGAGCAGTGCCGTGTCGATTCTGGATCATGATACCAATGTCTTTTGTAAGTTGGCTGGCCTTTTCTGATTATTTTAAATCCGCTCATGATAAAATTACCTCTCAGATACCATGGCTCAATCCCAGATGTGGGCCCTCAACATGGACGATCTCAAAACAAAGGCATCTTCTGCTGCCATTACTTGGACGAATGTTGGGAACCCCACTAGCTTCAAGGCAGATGGATACCAGCCCGTTATGGGACTTGCTCAGAATCACATCCATTTCTTGAATATCGCTGGTCCGGCCAAGGCCAATATTTTCGTCATTCACTGTGAGTTGACCTGGGTTGTTGTGCTTCAAGTGACTAATCGTTCGGGTAGTCTCTTACTGGCAACCTGAAGTCCAGAGCTATTCTGGATCAGAGTTCCCCGCTCAACATGGTCAGATCGCTTCGTTCTTCCAGCAAGAGGGTGTAAGTGTTTTTCTACTGCGGGAAATATACGCCGTGATCTCCCTGGTTACAATGGCATCGCTTCCTTTCATAGCTGTTGCGCCCCCTATTCAGTTACTAATTATTCTGTTACTCAGGTTCAACAAGAGTTTGCTTTTATCCCCGATGACGGTTCAGGTACCTATGTGATTAACGTTGAGGTGGGATTCCGATGGTAATCGGTTTAGCCTGTATTCTCACTTCTCCTTTCGCGCAGAATAACTCGACGCGATCCCTCCCAGGACCCCCCATCAAGGATGCCTCCGCAATTTACACAGCGTCGATCACCGCACTCGTTTCATCCTCACAATCTGGTATTCAGTTCCTTCCTTACAGCCAGAACGGCGACAACTCGGGAGCCCAGTGGACGAAAGTTCAAAAGTTGAGTAGTTTGGTGCAGACTTCTTCATCTGGCACTGGTAGCGGAAACGCTACGGGAAGTAACACTGCAGCAGGAGGAAGGTCGACAGGTACTAGCTCCGGAGCTGGAACCAGGTCTTCCGGGAATTCCTCCTCCTCAACCGGTGGGAACAATAATGGTGGTGTGAGGGCTGGAAAGGGTGCTATGATGGGTATGTTTGGAGCTTTGGTGTTGGGCAGTTTGGGAGTGTTGCTCATTTAAGATATGTGGGGTTATTTCTTTTGCTTGCTTCCTTTTTTCGCTATCGTTCGAACCTCTGGACGACGGACATTGACGTTTTAATGAGTACTTTGGTGTACTAGCCGCTTTTTTGAATATTACCCTAAGCACGCTTTGAAGACACTCCTCAGTGTGTAACAGGCTGTCCGCCAACCAATGCAACATTACATACCACTTTACGTGAGTTCGTACCCTTTGGAATCGGATAGAAAAATGTGCATGGGTAGGTAAATTCTGATGGCGGTAGGCGGATGTCACTATACTCTTACTCCTTCTCGAGCATGATCGAGGGTTGAATCGAGGGCTCTCAGTCTGCGGAACGATTGTCACAGTGTGACAAGAACGTGGGATTGCGTGACCAGTCGCGGTTGTCTTTGTCACGTGGTCGAGTTAACCTTTTGTTGACAACCACGATGGCTCGCGCATCTCGCGTTCCTCAATCTCAACCCCTCTACGACGATTCCGATTCCAATGCTGGAACAGAACAAGATACCCCAAAACGAAAACCCCGTCGCAGTGAACTTCGAAAACGTCTAAGCGAGGCCTACCATCCTGATCACGATAGCCTCATGTCGGAATCGGGGGGACAAGCAGGTCAAAAATCTGTCGAGATCAATGACGACGCTGCGGAAAAGCGAAGGAGGAGAAAGAGTACGAGAATGGCTGCCCCTCAACCTGCTCCAACTTCAGAAGCAGTCGATGGACAAGACCAGGGGGATTCATCTAGGACTGTGAAACAAAAGCTTCAGCTTCCTGCAATTCCTCCTCCTGTTTTTAACAAGGAGGATATGGCTGTCACGTATGAGCGTTGGATGAAGATAGCGACTGACAACGTACGCCATTTATACCCTTTGACCCCTTGCCGATACTGATAACCATTTTGCCGTTAGAAAATCAGTGCACAAAATACTTGGGAGCTGATGCTTATCGATTACTTCCACGACATGTCTCTGTTGCGGAATGAAGATGACAATTCTATCAATTTTCAGCGTGCTTCCTGTACGTTGGATGGTTGCATAAAGATCTGGACCAGTCGTGTAGACAGTGTGGGGACCGAAACTGCGAAATTAGCCAGTAACCTGGCCTCTGGTGGCGTGGGCGATGATGACGGTGTCGACGACGACGGGTCTGATGACCCGGATGGTGATCGCGTTGAGAGGAAGAAGAAGAAGAGCCATCGAACAGTTGCAACACTCGTCAGAGACCCTGCGCAGTTGAAGGCCAAAAAACTCGATCTGGAATTTAGCGTCGACCCACTGTTCCGCAAAACATGTGCGGATTTCGACGAAGGAGGTGCTCAAGGGTTGCTCATGAATCATCTAAGTCTGGGGGTTGGTCAGGACGGCAACCTCAGAGTAGTGTTTGACGCGAGTGACTCCATGATTAGACCGGAGGGAGAGGAAGAAGAGGAAGAGAGAGAGGATCTCATTGATCTGACTTATTTGCGAGGTAAAGTTCAACTGCCTCATCACTTCTCCGTCGGTCATTTATCCGCCTCATTAGACACCTTCATGCCCAATCTATCGGATCTGGAGTCCAAAGCTATATGCCACTCGCTGGATGAATTCTCTTTCACGTCAAATAATCTTTCGCAAGACGAAACCACTTTCTTCCAGGATAATACCCCACACGATGATGATGATGACGACGATGACTTTGGTGCTAATTTCGACGTAAGTGGTACTGACAATGCTCAAGATTTCTTCACTGGAAACGATGCGGTGAATGACGATTTCGTGGGTGACATGGGAGGTGACGATTTTGGTGGTGATGACTCCAATGGGAATATGGACATTCCACCTGGAGAGGGCACAGGTCCTTACGTTCCATTCGATCCTCGCCACGCACCGAAGGCCAATGATCTCGTCCTCGCAATGACCGGCGACGCGGATGGAGAAGGCGGTATGATGGACTACTTTGACAAGACGTTCCTCAAGAACTGGGCCGGACCTGAACATTGGAAGATGCGTAGAGCAGTGAGACCAGGTCAATTTGTTTCACCTCTATACTTGGACTCATCACTAACAGAAGCGTATTCTCCAGCAGATGCGGATGCTACCGCAACAAAGGAACCAAAACGCCGAGAAAAGAAAGAAGCCTTTAGGATTGACTTCCTTGAGCCTCGTACTGAGGAAGCATCGAAAGCCCTTGCGGAGAAACTCTTTGCCAAGCCTGGCAAGGGCGCCTCCATCAACTTACCTGGAACGACGGCCAATGGTGCAAGAACAAGGAAAAAGACAAAGGAGAAGGAGAAGAAGAGCGATCATAAGCTTCCGGATGATATGCATTTTAGTAGTCACCAGCTCATCTCGCTTTTCCTCAAGCCGAAGTTCACAGTACGTAAATCTCTTTCGTCTACCACTTTCGCCCTTACAACACCAATAGCTGCAATCACGTGGGAGTGGAAATAACACGGGTTCGCGGGCTCAACATAACGACGAGCTCGATGTCGATTTCTGGGCCCAGACTGCTGATCAAGCGGCGCAAAGGAATAATGATGGTGATGAAAGTGAGTTTTGATCCTCAACAAACGGAGGAGTCAACGTGCTTATTTTCCTCTTTTATCGTAGCCGCAGGTCCTATACCATTCAATACCCAGTTCTTCCATGACGATTATGACGACGGGCCCGGTTTCGACGATGTTGATGACGGGTTTGGGGGCGCTATCGATCCTGGTGAACAAGACCTCTTGGGGCCTTCACAGGGTATGCCACGGCGAGCTAAACCTGAAGCTGTGAAATATTCGAAACGAGCAAAGAGGGTTGATGTCCGAAAATTAAAAGATAACATATGGAAGGGTCTCGATATCGTGGTCCCGAAGAACAAGGAGGAGGAAGAAAATGAAATGGTTGGTTTTCCTTTGCAAGCTTCACTTAACGCCTTTTTTTGACTCATGCTTCTTTCGTCAGGATGTCGATGAGGACGTGGAACCCACGGAACCCAGTGAATCCCGTCAATTCGATAGTGTCATTTCCAACCTTCAAACCGTGTATCCGTCCGACAAGATGGCAGAGATCAGCACAAGTTTCTGTTTCATATGTTTGTTGCATTTAGCAAACGAACAAGGATTGAAATTAGAGAATCCTACCACACCCAATGATAGGAGTGCACATGATGAACGGAAAGTCGGGAATATTTGGGATCTCAAGGTACGTCTCAACCCATATCAATTGGCAATTCTTTCATGATTCTGAATTGTCTCTTAGGTTTACCGAGATCCCGAGGCTTCCGCCGTTTAACATAACACACTTCTTTAACTTATTATCTACTAGTATTTCACGACGCGCGCGACAATTTCTACTCAGTTATGGACGTCTCTTTGTTTTGTATCCAAACCTTTTCTTTCTATCCAGAAGTGCTTATAGATCTGATTTTTACACCTGTGTTGTTTCTATTCCATCTACCTTTTACAAGTATGTAGTGCATGGCAAATTCATACAAGGATCCCCATGGGATTAGGCATGCGAGGTCCTTCTAATCTAATCGTTCGAAACCTAGCGGTTTTACCGGATATCTGTCAGTTATTGGACTGAACTTTCCTTTCTCCCTCTTCGTTAGCTAGCAAAGGCGATTTCGGTTCTGCAGTTCTTCCCGAGTCATCCAGCAGTCCTTCCTCAATGTCGGTCGTATTATCGAGTTGCGTAAGAATAATTGTTGTACTGTCTTCGTTACTTTCTTTTTCTTTGGTGAGCTAATTTCGGCCAAGAATGGGAAGTACGTGAGGAACCAACTGCCAGCGGTCGTCCAGAGGAATACTACTCACAGCAACATAGAACGCAGATCCAACGATGATGAGTGTCCCAATGATTGAAAGCAATGATGGCGACGTATGAAACCAGATCTTTTCAAAAATAGTGGCCCAAACGATCTGAGATATGGGGGCGAGTAAATGTAAGCAGCTAAAGATATATGGACCGCGGTTTCAAACCTGAGTATAAACGGCCATACTGACACGACCGGCCTGTTCGTGCTGAAAACCTAAGGTGAGGAGTACCTGATGAATGATCAAGGTACGTGAGATCCTGAAGGAGAAGTCGAGATGTATGGGTGCTAAAATTACCTGTGCGAGGAATCCGAGTACACCTATTACAAGGAGATAAATGTACCATACGATTCCGGTGGGGAGTATAATTGGAGTTTTCATTACGATCATTCTGATACGTTGGAGATGCGCGTTTTGAGTACGGTCTTTCACGGATCGTCATCTTAAGACTTGTGCTTACCCGATGATGGCTACGACGGTACCCTGTGATGAGAAGGAGACAAGGGAGTGTAGTGCGTGTGCCCGTTTGCCTATTGCGCGAAGGCAAGTGACTAGATATTCCGATTAGATTTGTTGGAAAGTGTGTCCAGAAGGACCTAACGATTGAACTCACACGCAAGTGTCGCACCCATTACGCCTACTAAAGATATGCTAGACCAAGGGGGTAAAGTATCGGCGAGTCTCTTCAACAGAGAGATATCATCTTCACACGTACCCCACAGCGAGAAGCCTGTGCTCAGGATTTCCTTTCTCCGGAATGGATTCTACGGGAACGTCCTCTGTGACCTCGGGAACATGTCCATTTCGGCCGAAGACCGCGACAGGGCGAGCTATGAGGACAACACCAAAGAGGCTTAACACTGAATAACTCGTTTATGTGATTAGACGGGGGAAAGGAACCGGTTGAAAGGGTACTAACGACCAGCAACCGCTTGACTTCTTGAGAACTTCTCTTTCAGAAATAGAGATCCGGATACAGCAGTGCACAACGGGGAAAGAAACGTCAAGACTGTGGCGTCGGATAACGATATCCACTCTAGGGCTTGGTAAACACCGAAGACTCCAAAAAAGCTGAGAAAAGGGAATAAATAAATAAATTTCGAGAAAGCGTCCAATCGACGCTATGGCTCACCCGCCGATGCCGCGGAGGAAAAGCAGTATACGGACACCCTCCGGTCCAATGAAGGGATTTTCGATGCCCTGATAGAGCCTAAAAAACCGAGATCAATAGATGAAAATATTGGAGGTTGCGATGATGGCTCACATGAGGCCCACACTGAACATCCAGGTTATTGCCTGAGGGATCCTCGATCAATACATGGTTTAAGGGACAAATATGCGGCCAAGCCGCCAGGGCTAACCATTCGAATGACGATAAGCTACGGGAACGAAAAGTAAAACAGTGTGCTCAAGTCACAAAGCAAGGAAATCCAACCTCCAAGACTGGGACAGGAGGATCGATACTGTTGAGTTTCTTGACTGCCACATTAACCATCGATAGGCACCCTTCAGCACCAATCACGAGTAGAAGGCCATAGTTGGTGCGGATAAAGTTGCTCAGGAAAGTTGGCACAGAAGATAATATCCTTCTGGGTTCCACACGCGTTCGCAGCTGTCGTACACACGACCAGCTGCCTGAGAACGCTGCTGACTGAGTGTTTGTGATTGGCTCTAGCTCTGTACTGTGAGAGTCTTCAGTGGTGAAAAGAGGGGTATATCCGTAGGGAGCCATGAGTATGAGCTGTCGTCTGGTGAGAGTGGAAAGGCGGAGCGCCTCGAGGATCGGAGAGTAAGTCGATCAAAACTCGTGCTCGTCATTGTACTAAAATCATACCAGGGCCCACGTCCTGTCGACGACCTGCTGTACTCCATAACACCCTGAAACCAAATAGATTTGTGAGCTCTGGGACCATCGCGCAGGGTCTATTGACGATCGATGAGTGGTGACGGCGGTGACTGGTGATGCAGACGAAAGAATCGAGAGCCAGGTTGAAATTAGGCGCAAAACTGGCAGGATCAATTGAACCGGATCCGATTCCATAAAAGGAGCCAAGTGTTTTGTATTGACTTTTTTGGATTGATTATTGAGAAAATGAGGTAAACTAGGCGGCGGCATGTTCTTACCGGCCGCGGCTGACTGTTCCCACTCGCTCATCGTGCTTATGTGCTTTACCATCTTTGCTTACGGCGTTGAACGTCAGCAATCTCGAAATCCGAGTCCGTGATGAAAATCGTAAAGGTTATTGCACTTACGGCCCTGTCGGTCGAGGCAACATACATTCAATCCTGGCAAGATGAGCGCTCGAGTGGGATTTCGAGGGGGCTCAGACTCTCCCGCATGATCATTTAATGATGGTTGAGAAGGTTTCAGCACAGATCAAGCTTCCCTGTAGTGGCAAATAAGAATATTTAGGAGAACTAGGCTCTTGTCACTCGTCAGCATTGGGCGGTGGACAAAGACCAATACAAACTCGTTACGCGCTAGAGAAGTCAAAAGTCACACCTTCCCGGCGGTCTGCATTTCGCGTTCCTTCGTTGGACGTTGGGCGCAACGCCAATGACCGATCTGTGGCTATCGTATCTCGGTTTTCACGAGGTTCCTTCAAAGGTGGGGGCATTTGGCGCGCCGGTCTACGCTACGCCGCGATGCTTGTCCAAACTTCGTCTTTTCACTTGAATCTCCGTGTTTTCAATCTACTGAATTGTTCATTTTGTGGGCGGGTGAAATTGACAATACCCCCCGCTCGGAACTAAGAGGTCTTGACAACCCGACCTACGTTACTAGAGCCAGAATACAGATCAGGCATTCCCGCAGTTAGCATCATACAGGCGTTCATGCTACGCGGATAGAAAAAACGACCGTGAAGACGTCATTTTCTCCTCTCGAACTTACGCCGAATCTCATAAATCGACCGATTCTTGATCTGTGCAAGTACTGTGATCAGATTCTGTCATCACTCCCACTCAGCGAGGCACACATGCCCCCGAAGCTTCTTGGGCGCTCTTTTTTCTCCCAGTTCACACTCCGGGCTGTCTCCTGCGCATGCATGGTTGTATCGCGATTTGAGCGCCGCCCAAGTCCGTCAGGGTGTAATTAAAGACGTGTTTGGGATTGCGCAGGAGATCAAGTTGAACTTTTTTTTACAAATACACTTGCGAAATTATCCGTTGCTTGTGTGCTAGAAAATACAATACAGAGACAAGATTGCTAATGACAGACAGGTGTGTGTCTACTGGGTCGGAAAGAACATCTTTCGACAGCTGGCCTGTATGGATAAGATAGAGACAAAAAGGAGAGCAGACGGTAAGCCTACGGTTACCGGTATGATACACGCCAGGTGTGTAATTATAATGCTAGAAAACAAGATCTAGTAGACAACATTATAAAAGCAGGCAAGGATAAAGTGATTATTTTTTGGAATCATAGCGCGTGGGTATCTTGAAGAAAGGAGAGAATTTTCGCTAGAATGTTCAGGACCATTGAGAACCACCGAGGTGATGCATCTGTTGAGGTCGACATATCCTCAACTGAGGCTGCCAGGACCCCATTGAGACATGGTGCATGCTGACAAGAACGAGATCCTCCAGTCGGATTGTGCCGGGGCCTGTCCCGACTCGCCATTTACCATCGGACTCGTCTTCTAACCGTTGATTTTGACGCTCCTACCGGAAGAACAATGAGTAACCGATGGAGCATTAACAACAAAGGTGGGGGACGCTCACAAGAATGAACCGATGGACGCATTTGGCTACGTTTTTCGCTAGTTTGGCTTTTGTGATAGGACCGGGAGGGGTGCGGAAGTCTTTTGTAGGGATCTGTCGACTCCATTGACGGTAGCCAGGCCACTGGTGATAACGTCAGAATCATGGATATTTTTTTTGGGCGCCAGATGTGGAAAAAAAAAGAACACGACTTACCTCGAGTCGGATCGAAACACTAGGTCCCCGTCCCTCAAACACGGTATCCTCGCGACCTATTAGTCTCCTCACTCGGGAATGAAGAGCGTCCGCCAGGGAAATCCCACACTCGGTGGGGTTTTCTGCCCAGAAGTATATGGGCTCATCGAGCTCCACTTCTTCCACATAACGCCGCCTGTCAGAGTTTGTGTGGGGCTTGTACATTGACTGAGGAATGAATGGACTTGGTGAAATTGCAAAGGGTAGGTTCAGGGCGTCTCTAAAAAATTGGAGTTGCTCCTTGTGAGTATAGTAGTGTTGGTTTGTAGTCTCAAAGAAAAAGTCAGCACTGGAAAGGAATTATGAAGACTAAAATCATTTACTGGAGGAGGAGGTTGTATCGACGTTGAAGCTGACGGAGCTGTGGGCCCAGCGTGTGGTGATAAGGACTGTCTCTCATAACCCTCAGGGGTGTGCGGAGGGGGTGAAAGGTGAGTTGAACCTTGATACGGCGATGGTACGACTCCTTCGCTAGATCCGACAGGCGAGATCTGGCGGTTTGGAACCGCAGGGAAGTAGTTCCCCTGGTGGTACGGCTCATGGTATCCGGTAGCGGACTGTTCGCCGATGTAGTTTGCGTAGGCAGCTGGCAGTACGGTAAGACCAGTTTCGTCCGGGTTGGTGGTCGTGTTTGGGGCGACATCCCAGACGGACCCGCCGTATGGAGTAGTTGTCGGATAGTGAATCCCGTGGGGTACTCCAGTTGAGTGGGGGATAGGATTGACATGAACAGATTGTTGTTGGTGTTGCACGTAGTCGGTCGAGGAGGGGGTAGACCAGCCTGAGGAAGAGGGATAATGGTGGTACGGAGGAGGGAAACCCTCTAGACTACTGAGGCTTGAGTATGAATTGCTTCGATAGGTTTCATCGAACGTATTGCGAGGGGACTAGTGATGACATCAGTTTTGTCCATGTGGTATTCAAGATTCTAACGAAAAACACCCACATATTGATGAAATGGAGGAGGCGCGATATTTTGAACCGAAAGCATCGATGGCATTCCACGTGGAGAATCGTTTGAGTAATCTTCAGTGTTCAGGTGTGAAATGGGAGGGGGAGGGGGACTAGTAGACGGAGATCGTTTAACAGGAACGTAACCTGCACTAGTAGAGGGGTTCAGTGACTTGGTGTTATAAGAGATCGAATAACTCACTGCATTGATACCGCCGCACACCTAGAGAAATTCGACTTGGAACGTACGCAATCGAGGGACAAGTTATATAGCGTTTCACAGCCATCCATTTTTGTCATTTTCGACGGCGGTTGTGTATATTCGGGGATGGGGGCGTGGGTCATCAAAAAAAAGGATGCTGTGAAGCTCCGTATATAAACGTTAGGATATTTTATGTGATCATGGAACTGAAAACACCGTCACGCTTGAATCGTCACCTCGGATAAGTTTGAAACTTGGAATATCCTGCCAAGTTTGGCGCATGCGCGACGAATCTTGACAATTACCGCCCGCAATAAATTTGTTGCCGAAGTGTGAGTTTTTCTTGAAATTTTGATAGATAGATGGCTTTCCCACAGTGTTCACAGCATCAATGAACCACAAGATAACATACATCACCGCGCGCAGAAATAAACCGACATTCGAAGGTCATGTTCAGCTCTGACTAGTAGAAATTCTGGAAGTGTAACACAGCACGGCGAGAATCTGTTTGGCCAGGCGTAGGCGGGGTGGAGGCGAAAAGGGGGAGAACGTAAGAATGAATCGAATTAGAGGCGTAGGAAAAGGAAACTTGAAGAGAGATTCAGAAGTGCGCGCCCGCAGAACACAGCAACGAGTGCTGAACCCAAGGTTGGCAAGGAGGTCGGAGGGGCGCCTTCGGGTCCGTTTTTGGATTCCTCCATCAATAAGTCGGAAGTAAAAATCAAGCGAGAGATCTGTTTCCCAAAACAAATGTGAAAGGTCGCGAGAAGATTTTCTTCGACCACGCAGGACGGGAGTAGCAGAGCAAGCCTTCTCCAACCGTCTTCGGTACAAACTTGGGATTGACTGCCAATTTCCGCCTAACCCGTAAAGCAGTGCAATGGCATCACGTGATGGCTGTGCCTTGTTAGCTGTGTCACTCAAACCTCTTCAACCGCCACCTACCGTCAAATGTCCTCACTCGCTGGGGCATTAATTCCACCAGAATCTTCTTTCACAAACCGGGAGTATGACACCAATGCGCCTCATGACCACGACATGGACGTCCCATCCGATCATGACGAAGCCGGACAAGATGAAGAAATGCAGGATCTCTTTGGAAACGACGCAGATGAGGAGGGTGGAGGGGCTGCGCTAGAAGAGTGAGTTGCCACCGCTGTTTGTCTTATTCCATTAGAATGGACTGTTTTCTCAACAGAGATGATCATTGGTAGAAACAATTCGGAACCTGTATCGGAGGAACTAGATGCCGACGCAGAGCAACGCAGAGCACTTGAATATGAAGAAGATGAAAATCCACAGGAGCTTGCTATTGAAGTGCGGGAAGCAGAAGTGTCGTTTCCTAACCTTCCCATGCCTACCAACTCGAACGGTGAAGTGAGTTCCTGGCAGTTGGTCATTCTAGGACAAGAATGACCTCTTATAAACGTGAATTACTCGCACTTTAGAACTGGGTCGTCCGTATGCCTAACTTTGTTAAAATGGACTCGAAGCCGTTCCACCCAGACACGTATATTGGTGCTGAACACGAAGATGAAGACGTTCCTCAAACGGAATCTCTACGTGAAAAGAGTATGAGTATTAAACTCAAAGTTGAGAACACCGTTCGTTGGCGGTGGGTTAAAGACAGGGCGGGCGACGACGTAAGTGCTGAATTCATGTGAAGAAAATCACGCGTCAAATCACTTTTTGTTGCAGGTCAGACAGTCGAACAGTCGAATAATACGATGGTCGGACGGAACTCTTAGCCTTAGATTAGGAAAAGAATTATTCGATATTACAAAAAGTGTGGATACTGCTGGTGCAGTTCCACGCCACCTCGGTGCACCGCCATCGTCTCAGTCCCAATCTCAATCCCAATCTCAGAATGCAGCACCTCCAAAGTCACAAGGCCTCACGTATCTTGTCGCCCAACACAAGCGCTCGCAAGTGTTACAAGTTGAAGCCGTCATAACAGGCCACATGTCTCTCCGCCCCACCGGGATGCAGTCTGAGACGCATAGGATGTTGGTACGCGCCGTTGGCCAAAAGCATAACAAAGTTGCACGCCTTCGGATGGCTCCAGATCCGCAAGTGGATCCAGAAAGAGAAAAGATGGAGCTGATGAAACAAAGTGCAAAGAAGTCTAAACGGCGGTCATCACCAACAGGCACGCCTCGGAAACGGCGAACGGTGTCGCTCAGACGGGTTGATGAATGGTTTGATGAGGATGATGACGAAGGCATCCACGCGCAGTCGGACGATGAAACGGGTGGTGGTGCACGGTCGGGCATTTCAAAGAGGAAGAACCGCGATGAGGAAAACACTGGTTATCAGGAGGATGATTTTGTTGTCGCCGATGATTCGGACGAAGACGGGGAATTCGTGAGTAACCGTCGTAGGCGGGATGAGGAGGAGGATCCTTTGGATAAATTGGACGCAAAGATACAGCGTGCTTCCAAGGGCCGCCACAATGATAGTGAAGATGAGGGAAACGATGCCGCGATGGATGTAGAAAGTGAAGAGGAAGAAGACCAGAAAGTTCGACGAGCAGGTGGTAGTTCTCGGAAACGACAGCAGCCATTGTACGACGACGACGACGAATAATCGTTATACAGATTTGGCATTGTACGAGTCGTACATGTATACATACACGTTATGTTACGATGTCATTGCACAGAAATCACAAACGGTGGTTTGCCCACCGACCCCGCTTTCGACATTCATCGTCCGACTGAATTTCGAAGCCCCGTCTCTTATCTCAATGGTGTACCCCCTATCGGTCTAATTTCTTCAACGACCGCTTGATTCGCGGGGTTACCTTTCAATAGATTGTGAAGCGCAAATATCGCGTGTTCTCTCAAATCTGTCGGAGGGAAAGTCAGCGATGGCCACCTTAAAAGCAATCAATGGAACCGGCAGGCTTACATGGGTTCCTCTCATCGACCACACACAAATTCATGACCACTTCAATCCCGCCATGACGGCGGACACGGTCCTGCACCGCCTTATTTCCATGCGATAAGATTCCTAACAGTCGGACGAGGTCCCTTTTCAGATAAGAAAATCCAGAACTCCCAGGAGCTGTTGAGATTGAAGACGCCGAAGACGCCGATGATGATGGCTGTGTAGTCCCGGAAGGCGGTTCTACAGGCCTTCCAAAGTTGATGCGTGGTAAGAACTTGTCTAAAAGACGTAATAGCTCTACAAAAAATAAAACCGAGGAAGTTAATGACGGCGGAACGCTGGAAAAGAAGAAAAGAAAATAGAAAATAGAAAAAAAAAAGAAGTTGAAACGGTATTCACCAACGATGTGCTCTACAACGCCCACGCCTGTCGACGTCGAGTGGTAGTCATTATAGAAGATCTGCACCGTATCGTGGACGTGGATCGCGGTATTAGAAGTGTCGGTGTCGGAATTTGACTGTTGGCGTTGGGAAACCAAAATGATGCTAACAATACACTGCGTGACAAGAACAAGCATTTCGCAAACTTTCGGTAACATCACGTCTAGTTCGGCGGGAGGAGTTAGAAACAGAAGGTCCGGCGAGATTTCATCGACTGGGACGGGACTGGTAGGAGATGCCAGCTCGGAGGGTGTGGGTCGCAGTGCTCTGCGGACTGCTGTTTCGGCGTAGGATGATAGCGAGGTGAAACAACTCGCGAGCATCGGGATTATCTTCGCGTGGGTCGATGACCTTGGACTGGATTGGGGTGATGTCGGAGGGGAGGATTGAAGGTACGAATCTATTATCTTCATGAGGGTGGTTTGATGTGGCGTTACAAGCTCTCCTTGTCTATCATTTTTCATTTTGGACGGAGGATTCAACCAAATGTCCCCGGTTTGAGACAGTATGACTTACATTGACAGTTTGTTGTATAGTTCGGTAGCAAGCCCCACTTCCAATATCCGAGTGAAGATATGATACCTGGGTGGAATAGACATTGGAAATCAGAGAGGGTCTGAATGAGTGAAGGGACGAAGAACTTACCCGACATCAAATGCCAGACCGCCTTCACTGGTTTCTTCGGCATCGTACAATTTGACCATATTATCGAGCAGGCATACACATAGGCGAGCACCAATGGGTGTTCTCGTCAGCATTTTCCTGTGTAAGATACAATCAGCAAAGCCAGGTGGTAAAAGAAAATTCAACTAACGTCCTTGCTCTGCTTTCATGAATACAGTTTTCGATGAGAGTAAAAACTGCCAGGGTTATTCGAGTATCGGTGGATGATAGTAGACGTCTATCGCAGCATCGACTTTCTGATCAGAGCTATGTGGGACCAGAAAACACGAGAGAAGATCGTACATTATGACAACTTGATCCTCTGGTAGATTAAGATAGGTTTCCCATAGTTTAGACATTAAACGATCGTTTCCGGTGACTAGATTTGAGAGTGCCTGGGTTAATAGACGAGCTGCGAAGGTTGCTATCGGGACGGACATTGGCTTAGATCTATCCTCAATCCATACACAGTAACGCACCTTCTTCGTCTTGCATAGATGACCATGAGGTATAGTAATGTAACAGTCTCCGCATTTCAGGTTCATTTTCACTGGTAAATTGTGAGCTCGATGAAGGACCCGGCATATCCACGCTTGAACATACTAAGCCTTATTCTGATTGGCAGGCACTCCAGCGACAATATTCCTCGTGAATCTTGCAAGACTTGTGCATAAACCACATAAGCTGTGATTCTGTTTCGCCGTCGTCGTAAGTGCATCATCTTGTGCTTCTACTTCTGAGTCCTCATCATCAGAGCCATCCCAAAATGTCAGTTGTGCTCGAGTAAGATTCCTCCATAGTTTCCTGAGATCACCCCATAACGATAAATCTTCAGATCCCACCCGCAGTCTGTTGTAATGAGACAGGAACAAGAGAATCAGTGTCGTTCTTCTCGAAAGATATACCCAAAACGCGCCTAGTTTTCTCATTCCGAGCTAGCTCTGTTGAAGCGACATCCAGAATTTGGATTAGTGTCGAGCGGCTTTCGACAGCGTTGATATCGAAGGTTGCAAGGGTATTCCTGAGTTGAGCCACAAGGGATATATCGTTGGAGGGCATCTCGGAGGGATCGAGGGGAGAGAAATGGTTGTAGAGTGGGGAAGGCACTGGACTACGATAAATAGTGTCTGTGTCCAGTAAGCTTGTGTCATTGCTGTCTATTTTACATGATCCATCATTTTTTGACTTGTCATGTAAATAATTATTGACAACAGGCTTTATCCTTACCCTCAACTTTCAAAGCGAGACGAAGCGCCGTCGCCATGTCACCAACGCCGACCACATCTCAACTCACGGTGTCCCTTGAGGACCACCTCGTACAGACTCTACAAACACTGATCCCAGTCCTGTCACCTGCACAGCGAACTGAGCTTGAACCTTACATCAACCAATCCACATCTCCTGCGAAGCCGAATCGACCATCTTCAATCCCGTATACATTGCTTCAATCTATCTCTCAATGGACAAGATCAAAAACAGGAGTTCGAAATCTCCAGTCTGCTGCACCAAAATTAAACCCAAACGACTACTCGATGATTGCCCTTTTAGCTGGAGCGACGACATCGCCGGGTAGCAACTTTCCTCCAATTCAACCACCAAAAGATGCCGAGGAGATAGGGAGACAGAAGAAGAGGGAACGTAAAGCGATTGGAGCCATTGTCAATGCTGTATTCAGTGTTGTGGGCACCGGGGGTGCTTGTTGGTGGGGGTCGAAGAACACCGGTTGGAAGAATGAATGGGTGAGTTGCGAGGTATCGAGTTCGTAATAATAACTTGACTTGCCGATGTTTTTCCAATCAAATCACTTGTCAGCGCGTTCTGTTCGCGTTCCTCGCAGCGATGACCGTAGCATTGGCCGAAATCGTGCTATACATTCTCTGGCAGCAACGACAAAATACTCCATCTCGGCAACAGAAACGTTATGTTCACATCAAGCACGAGGTCCCTGAAGTTGACCCTTCGGGAGTTGACGTGTCGTCTGAGCCTCTGATGAAGGAAGAATTGACGTGGAATGGCCACCTCAGGCTAAGAAAAGCGAAAAGTGCGCGGGACGAGTGAGGGGAAGGCTTAGTACGTGCTACGGTGAGTTTCATCGCAACAGCTCGTCTCTGATTTACTCTTTACTGATATTCAAAGTCCCACCAACCGCAACATTGGACACCTATCGTATCTTCAATGCTCATAACAACCAGGTCCCAGGTCCTACGTATCTCGCTATCATTTTCCAAGCTGACTGGATCCCTTTCACTGTCACTTTCATTAACCACTCCATCTCCCACGAATTCAATGCTCAATACGCCACTATTCAGTATGGTCTACCAATTTGAGACCTGTGTTGGCTTCTAAGATATGGAGTACAAGTCGCATTAGGAATAGGTCGTCAAGGTTATCGCCGCCGAGTCTGCAGTTTCATACATTGGATCTGGTGGTAAGGGGATCAAATAAGCGCCAGTTTTTCGACAAAAAGAGCCCGAGTCGCTTATAGTGTAGAAATCCACTATTGTGGCGAATGTTGGCCGACGCAAATTGATGTCGAATAACTTTCTCATGGTTTTGCATGAAATGGGAAACCCCGAACCCGAACGATTTGTTTTCGGGCTAGTTCACCAAGCCAATTCGGGTCCTTCGTTCATCTCCAATATGTCGGGACCAAGTTCCTTTACCTCATCAAGTAGACGGCCGCACTTCTCCAGCGCTCCGTCGTGCTCGAGAAACCTTTTCTTCCTCCACATCAGTATCGACCTGTATGTCGCGGGACGTTGGCAAGTTTTTTTTCCGATGCGCAAGCACACGGCCATCATTGACTGAACCGAATAGGTATTACGTAGTACGGTAATACGAACGCTTACTGCGTCCTGTCCAAACGATGGACAGAACGTTGTCGTAACGGTCATAGAAGGCTCTGTTAAATGCAACTCGTGCGAGGTGTTCAGTATCGACTAGTACGGAGCCATAATAAGCGAGATAATCGCACCTTCGGAATAACACAGCCCCCAGAAAGTCGCCCCATCACCAGTGTAGAGTTGGGTATTACGGGCATAAAGGTCTCGAACGCAAGAACGGGAGGCATGGGATCGATATCTTAAAGGCTGTATAGTATTATTCTTTTTATTTATTTAACGATACCATCGGGAATGACCAATTTCTGGGAGGAATCATGCTATATGTGCTGACGCATTTCGGGATATCTTGTTGAATAGAGAGGATGCTGGTGAGTGGCTTGAGCCTGAATGCAAGTCAGATATGATAATGTGGACCTGCACTGGCAGTGGGTAGTGGAAAAAAACAAAGCTGCAGCTGGTCATGGCGCAGAGGCCCACCGTGGGAAATGCCGTCACAGGTACGCCACACATAATCATGTGATGTGAAATTTGTTGCCGCTTTGACGTCTTGTTCCAGAATGGCGCGTCGCGTCCTTTCTCCTCCAGTTTACCCTCTTTATGTCTCCAGAACTTGTCTAGCCTTCAATCTACTACAGAATGATCCGTACGTGTGGATTTTTGGCTACAACAAACTTCACCTCTAATACATAAGCCAGCCTTCCTTCAGATGCCCAGGTTGAACTTGTGCTGCTCACATCCTCCGTCCACGCACCTAAACTCGTTATCAAAAGGACGATATCGAGACTAAAGAAGAGATCATTTAGTAAACCCCATACTTCCGGTAAACGTCTCCACTCAGACCGGAAGGTAAAGGAGGCCTCCATGATCCAGAACTACGAAGAAGCCAGATCCTTGTCATTCGACGAAAAGAAGGGAGTGAGAATTGCTGGGAATACACATCTGGATTAAGGGAGACCGATAAATACTGGTAGCTGGAGTACTTGGCGGTCGATAGGAGGAAACCCTGGTCGACCTACCTTTCGTGCCTTTCAGGATATCTCGAATTCATATTCTTACTCCGAATATCTCTTATAGTTGTCTTGCCTTGTCTCCCATTCTTGGATAGCTCCGCTCTCTTGGTATGCATATCCGCTCTCCCGAGCTCTCGCTTCGAGTCCCTGTACATGTGTCCTTGGGCCAGTGTCTGCCCCGCTGTCTCCAACTCTTTCCTGGTTGTTTCCTCAGATTCATACAAGCAATCGCGTCTCATAGCCCTCTCGGACTCGCCTGTTCGCCGTTCTTTATCTTATTTCTCTCTTCATTATTCAATAGCATACATAGCATACCCAACCCATAGAATGAAGTTAGTAGAGCATACTGCCACGGCTAGTACAATCAAAGCATAACCCGTCTATTCACTTGGAATTTATATATCTATGTAATAGTGTAGGTGTGGCAAGTAGCCATCACCGGTCATGAGTTGATTTCGGCCTAGGCGCGACGTATGGCCTCCTCATCCACAACTTCCCGTTTATTCGCCTATCCGTCGACCCAGTCGCGCAAAAAACTCACTCCTTCTCGCCTTGCTAGTTTACATCAGAATATCTCTTCTTCTCTCCAGGTTTATCTCAAATCGAATACCACTTCATTCGATGAAGCCATCACTTTCATTCGCACCTACGCCCAAGATGCAGCATCTCAAACATTGCAAGGGTTAATTTGGGCTGCTCAATCCCAGTCTAATCGAGGCCACGCTCAATTTTCGAACACCCTTACCCCGATAGAACAATCCATTTGGAAATTCACCCTATTTCTAGCTGAAAAAATTGCCTCGACCGGCGGTCTTTCAGTACAAGTTCTCATCGATCTGACGGTCGTTTATGCAGCTACCAATGCAGATAGAATGAGAAAGATTGTCAGTTCCGCTTTTGATAAGAAGCCTTCGGCAGAAGTCGAAGTTAAAGAGCAGTTGGTACCAGCTTTCACCACTTTACTCTCCACCGGATCTGCAGGATTGGGTCTATACGGTATCCGAAAAACGGCCCATGTTCTGAAGTCATTCTTACACTCTTCACCTCCCAATTTTGTCCATTTGTTTGCCCAGAACGAATGTGTATTAGCACTGGCCAAGGCATATGATGATGGACTGGCAGCTATCGCAAGGTCTTACGGCGGATTTTCCGTGGAATCGCTTTCCAGTCCAGAAGCCGTCGTAGACGACTGGCATTGCATTTACATCTCCACCAAAATCGACTTGATCGACTCTTTTCACCTCATCATGACCGCTCTCCTTTCCCCATCGTCAACCGACCTGGAAACCAGTTTTGCACTCACATTCGCGTTACTTGACTTGTCGAGCTCTACCAGTTCTACATCCGACAGAACGCCCTTCCTGAATACATCACTTCTGTCAGACTATCAACACTCTTACAACCTTTTGGGGTCTTTACAATCCCTTTCTACATCCCAAGATCCTCGATTAGATATCCTCTCCCCGACCCTTTCCTCCTTTGACGCACAGGTTGCCGGGAAAGGAGCAGGCGCATTGAAACTAATACTCAAATCGAATGGTGTACCCCCCGGGATTGACAATCGAGGTGTAGGGAGGTCAGGTCAGCCAGTTGCGTCAAATGGAAAAGCAAAGGGAAAAGCGAGAGCAGACCTTCCTCCCGATGATCCTGAAATCGATCTGAAAATCACACAAGTTCTCGACATTCTCCCTGACCATCCACCCATGTACATCCGGGCTCTCTTACCTTTCTATGACGGTGATGCAGAAAAAGTAGTCGGGGCACTTTTGGAGGGGACAGCACCTCGTGCAGAAGCTCTCGAGAGCTCTGGTTCATCAAATGAGACAGGCCCGAAGCCGGCTAGAGGAGAGGGAGATGATATTGAGGAGTATGTTAAGAGTCGAAGGAATGTTTTTGATGATCAGGAGATGGATCTTTCGAAGGTTACAATTGGCAAACAGAAAGGGTGCGTGGGCTAGCAGCTTCTCGTACTTTGACAAAACGGTATAACTAATTACCAAATCACACAGAGACCCGACCGGTTTTCTGAACTCTTCAGAAGACCCAGAACTTGCACTTCTCAAAGCCGATATTCTCCGTCGTGTCGAGGAGTTCTCCGACTCGGATGAAGAAAAAGAGGAACCTTCATCTTTATCTCACATCCCATTTGCCGCATTTGTCGATGAGACTGACGAATTTGTCCTTCAAGAAAATTTCAAAGTATCCGGAGACGGTGAAGAAGACGGTAGTGGTAGCGACGATGACGATGACGGTGACGACGACGACGACGACAACGTCGAGAGCCAGGCTACCGAGAGTCAAACACCCGAAGGTATACTTGAGAGAGTATATATTCAAGATCCCAAGTTGTTTGACAGAGATGCGGCCACGAGACGTGGGAAAGGCAGAGAGAACTTGAGAACTCGCACAGGATGGTCGAATGAACAGATTGAAGGGTGGAAAATCATGTTGGAACGAGATGTGCGCCTTTTCTCTTTCCAATGTTTTTTGTTATACCGACTTGAATCATCCCTTTTAGCCTAAGAAGAAACAAGCACTCATCCGAAAGTACGAGTTTGAGCGTCCTCAGAATCATCTTGCGCCAGCCCCGTCGACCTCTCGGGGTGGTACTGGCAGAGGTGGGCGCGGTAGCGGTGGTAACCGCAGGGGAAGAGGAGGAGGAAACAACGATGCTCACGACCGAGCGTGGAAAGAAAAACACAAATCTTCGAGAGCCAAGAGGGGAAGGGACAAGAAGGTTGAGAGAATGGGCGGAATGTCGTAAGGAACACTGCGCTTGACCTATTAATTGCGATTTCCATGCCTTTCAATTTTCACTACGGAATGTGGATCCGCGAGTCCAGGTAGAGAAGAAAGCAAGACAAAAACGCAGAAACTAGACATCAAATTATGGAACTTCCAAGTCGAAATCCGAATACAAACGACAGTCCTATAAAGTCCATACATGACAGTAAATTACCTACAATAAGACAACGATAATAACTGTAAGGATAACAATCCAAAGGAATGTAATGAGGAACAATGTGGGAGCTAGAAAGGACAAGAGCAATATCAAATACATATTTAGCCTCCAAACCCAGTTCAACGACTAACGAGAACTTTGCCAGAGACAGGCCGACCTCGTTGCCTTCTTCAGGACTTTTTTTCGAGCCTGTTAGTGCGCCTTTTACAGAAATGATTCCGAGCCTTCCACCCTTACCCGGTGCTCAAGTAAAATCGTTCGCCTGTCCTGATTGTCAGATTATTTCATAGTCCATAGAATCTTCCCCACAACGCCTCATAGGTCCTCGAACCCTCTATCGTGGCGGACTTTTATCGCACTCGATACCCTGGTTTTGTTGGACATTTCTTCCCATATGGGGTCCACGTCGGGTCCTTCTAGGTCACCGGCACCGTCCCACCCCCAACACCAAACTGTAAAGGAAATGAAAAGTCACCACAAAGGGTAGATAAAGGTGATCGTATAGGAACGAACCATGACTAGGTCCTGAAGTAAACTCTATCGGCAGACTCTCCTCTTCCATGAACAACCTATCATGGGGACCAAACCAAGCCCTGTCTTGCGGATCCGTTCGTGGATTGTCAGGAAGACCACCTAATCGGGCGTAACCTCTTATCGAGGTCAAGTTGCGACGTGCAGGGTGGACTATATCATACACTTTCTATAGATGTTTTGAGTTGCTCAACCAAGATTCAAATGAAGCAATGAAGAACTGCCTGCTCACCGAATCGTAAGCCAACTTGACCCTCGGGACCATCATAATCCTCCCATACCCGGCTTCCCAATAATCATTACAGATCAAGCTACACTCACTAGCACTGCATTCCCCGTCCGTTATCTTTGCCATTCGGAACTTGACCCTCGAAGCGAGATAAAATGGTTCCGGGTCAAGTACGGCTATGCCATTCCAACACGATTGCACCTGAATAGGCAGATGTGCTATCCACTTCGCTTGGCTGGGAGGATGTGTGAAGACTCTTTCAAAGGGAGCATTCTCAAGCGCTGTCCCGTTGATATCTCGAGCCACCCAGTTGTCGTAGAATACGGGTGACTGCAGCTCGGAATGATACATGTAGTCGGCGGCACACGTTATACCGGCGTTGTTCAATCTGTTTATAACGTGAGTTGTAAGCATGAATAATTCAGAAGGACCACGAACCGGCTCTGATATATCAGCTCCAAGAGGTCATCCACACATGGAAGGACATCGTTCATGAACACAATTGTGTCGAAAATCTCTCCTTCGCCATCTCTCAACTCATGCAACGGTAGAAACGCAGCGTTCCTGACCTCCGCCAAATATTCTATTCGGTGGTTGAAAGCTCCTCTCGTCCGCATACTCGTCCTAATCGTAAACCGTAGACCAACTGCATGTGTTAAGCTTGAGAGAATACGAAGGAGTGCTTTGGTTTGGTCAGTGGATCCGTTCTCATATATGGAGACGAATATATTGGGATAGCCGAGGATAGCAGAAACGCGAAAGAGTGTGGAAAAGAGGTCTGGGAGGATGTCGAAGGAGTTGTAAAGGTTGATGGCAAAGAAGTATTTGTGCGGGGCCTTGGCGACATCGTTTCCCCTTTTGCTAGATTTTGCCTCACGTTTTCGAGTATTGGGGTCTTCATCCAAGGCAGCGAATTTCTGCAGCCACCCACTCCAACTTCCATCCGAAGGCGGGTTATGACCAATTAGAGAACTGTACCTCTCCGAAGCTTGTTGGGCGTATAATGGCTGGACCTTTGCCCCGCATTCACGAGTATAGTGTGGCGTTAGAGTTGTCAAGAGCTCCAGAACGCGAAAACGTTGATCAATCGAAGGAACCTGTATAGGATGGCGGGTTTGCTGACGATGAGAAGAGGTAACAGGGGTGTGTGAAGATCGCCACTGGGTCTGATGTGAAGACTAGAAAGTGTGTTAGCTTTCATAGAATATGAGAGGTACGGAGAAATTGTATCATGCAGTTGAAGAGAGAGAAAAGTGGGAGACTCACAGTACTCCATCCTCCCAATAATCTTGATATAGAGAGCCCAATCACAATGCCTATTAGTATGGCCGTTAGGGTAGATATCCGCTTTAGCTTGAGGAAAGGGTTGACATGAGGAGCAGCCGGGAATGTATGTGTTTTCTCCTTCAACGAGCTTTTCATCGTCGAGCTTGACGTTGGGGAGAGCGCTTTTCAAGTCGTCCACTACTGAAAGAGGCGACGAATAAACCAGATGGCAAAGGTGATGGGCGTGGTCGGGAAAGAAGTGGTTTCGTGTCAGGTCCGTCAAAGTCCTCAGAAATTCAATATCCGTCCAATGCCGTCGGTCAATCAGTCCATAATCGGATTCGAGGCGACAGTTTGCATGATAGTGCATCAACTCAGCCACAATCAAATTCGTCCTTTCCTGGCTCTTGTGTACATACGACAAAGCCATGAATCTCAAGGTACATTAAATTTCAATACAGTAACATTATTTACACGTAAATGAACAAAAAGGAGAAAAAAAGAGCGTCCACCCCGCAATCCTACTCCCAGTCCTCACTATCTATGTCTCCATGGGATCAAGCTGTAGCTGGAATTTCAACGGGCACGGCGGATGGTACTCAGGACATCCACCACTCCAATTGTGGTTCATAGCCGTCTTCGCACTCGCAGCGTTTCTCGTCCAGATATTCCCCGCAATGCTCGTAGCCGCCATATTACAAGCCTTCGCGACCTCATCGCCTCTTCCCGCTCCAATCTTCCCAGTCACCGCCTCTTTCGCAATCTCCTTAAGAATCCTCACCCCGCCCGCATTGACGATTTCCTTTCTTATTGCGGACCCTCCGACGTCTCCCAAGAAACTAACGGCTAAGGCCAGCTCGATGTGTACTTGGGGATATGGCTCGTCTGCCGCCGTTCTTAATGCCGCCAATAACGAATCAACAACTCCGGCATCAACCAGTGCTTTTCTTGTCCCTCCGCCCCATTCAGCGCAGCTAAACCTCTGAATCGCAAAAGCAAACGACGCCAGGGGCTCTACCTCATCCTGCGGCAGCACACGGGGCATTCTAGCCAAACCCCCAGCTACACCCTTCTCCAGAAGGATCTTCGACATATCGCTGCTATTCGGCCTCATCAAGCATCCGATTGCTCTAGCGCTCCATTTCAGGACGTCGGGATCCGTAGAGTTATTCAAATGGTAAGCCAGTAAATCCACGCATCCCGCTTTGGCCAACGCTTTAGCCAGCCGTATTGACCTTGCCATTCGGGCAATAGCAAATAGTCCCGACGAAATATCAAGGGGTGTAGCACTTACTCCGAGGTTGGTCGTATGCCTCAGGTGGTCAACAATATCGGATATGATGTAATGTTGGTCTGCCAGATTGTCTGCGATGGAATCAGTGTGAACGAGACTTCCGATGCACCATGCTGAGAGAGCTGCAGCCCTTAGGCCCCCTCTCAATCCCCGATTGACGAGTTCCTTCACCAAACCAGTTTTGATGAGCCCCTGAGCAATCTCTGACGTCCGACTCATCCGACAGAGTATCCACAGAGTCAACCCTGCGACATCATCGGATTCGGATGTCGTAAAAAGTTCGATGAGAGTAGTCGTGGTATCTGTTCGGTAAATCGTGTTGGCGCTCACTGAGTCGCAGCTGGATAATCAAATTTACGCAAGTTAATGTCAGATATGTAGAAAAGAAACAGGCAAACACATACGCGAGAGTCCCAAGAGTCATCAGTACCATATCTAACCCAGGGTCTTCGGTAACCGCACGTCTCTTTAGTAACAGAATCAGCGCTGGTATTGCGCCAGCCGTAATGAACTTTTGAGCCGCCTTCTCGCTTTGAGAAGATAATTGGTCAATCTTCAGCAGCTGTTCGTCTATAGCTTGAGGATTTTGCCCAGCCTTTATTTCAGCCTGAAGTGCACCCACTACTAACACTGGATTTATCCTCGACAAGCCTACGGTCCGTTATCAGTCACCGGGGTCGATAAGTATGAAACAAAGACTGACCATTCATGCTCCCAATATCACTCAGCGATTGTATATCCTCGTTCAAATTCAACCCGGACATCATCTTAGTCAAGCCTCTATACGACCCTGCCGCGGTTTCCGAGTCCGTTGAATACATACTGGGAGCCATCCTGCTTGTTCTTCGTCCAACACCTGTGTTCACTGGTATAAGGGATCTTCTATCATTACGCGGCTCCTGTCCCATTCCGTCACTCCCGTATCCAGGTTCCTCTTCCCGATATGCAGTAGTTCCCCTTCTTGATACTGGTCCAGAAGATGTAGAAGCATATAGAGACATTCCGACATCATCATCTCCTTCATGACTTGGTGGGGCATATCCATATCCCCGTTGTTGAGGTTGGGGTTGATATTGAGCAGTGGTTCTACGACTAGGCACGTTGGGAGGTAACGACTGCCTCGTCATCGGACTGCTCAGTTCCACATTTATCGGGGGAGGTGAAGAATTTGAGAATGTTTGAACTCCCGGTGGGGCGCTAGCTGAAGAAAGGAGAAAACAGTTATCAGCAAATGGCTGACATCATGATTCGAAACTGCAATTACGAGGGGGAGAGTGATATGACTTCTGCCTTGCCGGTACCGTACTGAAGTTGCGTTGAGAAGGTTGCGTGGATGAGCTACTGCTGCTGGACGGCCTCTTACTAACCGAGAGTGGCGGCGTAGGCAGTCCGTAGGTAGGACTCTCCACCTCCGCACCTATATTTACCACCTTGGGTCCCGTCTGTCGACTCCGAGGTTGTGGGGTCATTCCTGTTTTTGCGTCCCGATTTCGGTAAGCTTGTTCAGCTGCGCTTGGATTACCTCCCGTTGAATATGCAGGAGGGGGAGCATCTTCATTATGTTCTTCAAAATGTTCAGGACTAGCGGTTGTTACGCGATTGGTGATTTGTGGGGCTTGCAGGCGAGTCGGTCCTTGTCCTCGTCCATTAGAGGGGGTCACTACGAACATCTCCAGTTAAACGTCGGCAATGAGAATGATTGAACCTGCACTTACGATCGCCCTTGATTGCTGCTTGCCATAACCTCACAATGATATCAAAGGTTGGTCGTAGTCTGGGTTCTTTATGCCACGATTCTTCGATAATATCCCACATCTGATTGTTCAATCCCACCCGGATCGAGAGCGCGTCATCAGGGCGATCAGGACGAGTATCCTCATGAACAACCATGCGGATTATATGTTTTTCGGGTAAAACTCCCCAAGGTGGAGTTGAAGTAAATATCTGCCAGCACGCGATATAAGTTGTACTAATTTTTCCAAGGGAGGAGAAAAACTGACCTCAATTGCACACATAGCGAAAGCGTATACATCTGAAGCTTTAGATGTCATCTGGAACATAACATGGATCAATCATGAGAAAGGTTCTGGTAAGATGGTTAAACGCACGCCTTTCCACGCTTCAGGGCTGAAATAACGATGCCCCTCGTTGCTTTTGCTTGCTTGAATTTGGGCCATGCAGTAATCGGCGACGCATGCCTCACCAGAGGCATTAACGACGATATCAGAGGTTTTGAGACTACCATGAATAAAACTACGCTGGAAAGGCACCAAATGAATACACAATGTCGAAGCACATAGTCAAACAGCCTACCGAGTGAAGGAACTGCATCCCGCGAGCGACATCCAGAACCTATAGTCGAGACGGTGTAAAAATTGACATATCAACACGGAAGGTAAGAGTTACCAATTGTGGGCGATCAGCGTTGGGGTGCTGTTGTAAAAACTCTTGAGCATTGCCCAATTCCTGATATTCCGTAACGATATATAGCGGATCAGCGTCTTGACTGCACGTCCCGATAAACCTCAAAACGTTGGGGTGAATTAGTGAATTCCAGTTGGCCGTCCTTGCGTGTAGGTTCTATGGGAACAATCAACCCAAGCTGTCCTGATAGAAGGCTCCTACGCGTACCGACGGTGTTACTTCCTGTGACAGAAGTTTGACTGCAACTACATTGTCCCGATAAATCGCTTTGTAAACGGTTTTTTGTGGACAGAGGGGGGTGTTTTCGTCAATCTCGAGCTCCTCAGGTCGGATCATGGTGGTTCAAAGGCTGATCAGGGCAAAGGGTATATGTTCCCACTCTCTTCTAACTTGTTGTAGGTGATTTAGAATCGACGCCTATTGGGACCGAGGGGCTGAGGACTGTGAAAGCGCAGGTACGGATGATGATGGATGGAAGAGTAGTTGTGGGCATGATGACGGAGAATATTTACTGGCAACCTGGGGTCCACTGCCTCAATAGGCTTGACCCTGTCTAACCACAAACGTCGACACAAGTTCAATTAATAAAAGCGTCATCTGAGCAAAGTCGTCGGCAAAATAATAATTGGCGCTGCTTAGACTGAGCTGCCCGCTTTCCCACGCATTTACTTCCGGACCGGTCTCACTTCCTTTCCCGTTAGCTCTACGAAACTCGCTCTTCCAAGGACAGGATATTGTGGATTACCGCCTCAACAAAGAGACGAAGAGTGTCAGGGCTATCATACTCTGATCCCAGGGCACTTCCAGTCCATCAATGGATCGACACCGACATCGCTTCACTTCACCGAGTGTCCCTCAGCGCCAATGCGCGTAGACCTGTGGAAGCTCTACTCAGTACAAGTTTACTCCGAGCAGTGTAATGCTACTATTTCATCCCGATGTAGCAAGAGATGAACAAAAAATATCTCATGATCAGTCTCGAACATGGATGTCGTTTCTATATAACGTGGGGTCCTTTCTTGACATGCCAGAGTCGTGTGCTCGGATTACATTTCTCACTCATTCTTTGACGTCTCCAGGATGTTATCACCAGATGTGAGCCTCGCCTGAATTTATATTGGGAAGGCGCCTTTTCCACTATCATGAAGGTACAAATTCTTATTCAAATCAACTTTGGGCTACTAAAACGACCCGACTTTCGATATTCACTCGAGTTCCCACGTCTGATTCCCATCCCTGCGTTCCTCTGTTCCTCGGAGGACGGGACGAGACATTTTTACATGGTAATGAGAAGGGGCGAAACGAGCGAGGGCAGGATAGGAACTCACTCCAATATATCCAGTCGCAAATATGATAACATGGAATGGCAGATTTTCACCTGTTGCGGATGTATATTGTTAAAAAAAATTACGTCGTTCTTTCGGGATGAGAGCGAATGGTTCACCTTTCTTCGTAAGAATCCCATCCTTCGTTATTCTCTCGATACCATCCCAGTTCATATCAACATTGGGTCGATGCAAGGACTTGAGAAATTGAGGACGATCCATGACCAAGCGTTTGCAACCAGGACCTGTTTAAATTATTATTGGTCGTTCAATGCTATGATAGTGATACGTACTGTATTTTGGAACGAGTTTATCGTAATACTCCTTGGGAGCCGTAGATTTCATGTACAGGAGCATAACCTGTAGAGAAACCCCTACGGGATAATCGGCTATATTGAGAGCACACCAGCCATAACAAGGAACGAAAGCCCGAATTCGAAAATACCAATAGATAAAGGAATTCACACTACACGGAAGCCTATGAGCAACGAAGGAAAAATCAAGAGCTGGGAGTCCCTTACGGACAGAAAATGGAAGCATCGACATGATCACAAGCATAGGGGTATGTTTCTGAACATCCACTTTGAAATAGCGCCATAAGAATGATCCGACTACATGGTGAGTTAGCGGAACCAGCCATCATCGGAGGGCATTGTACCCTGAGGCTGAACAGACTTACCAATGGAAAGTACCAAACCGGTGTACGACAGATGTTGACGACATTCACAGATGGGTCTTGAGAGATGGCTGGGACAAGTAGTGCTCTGTATGCAACGCGTTTTTGGTCAAAAACACGCGTCAGATGGAGTCCATCTATGATGAAAAGACATACCCAGACGTGCCATTCCCTATGACAGCCACGGTCTTTCCTTTCAAGACCACCTCATGGTTCCAAGCGCCAGAGTGGAATAGTTCCCCACCGAACTCGTTTAGACCAAGAATATCTGGGTATCGCGTCACCTCCAGGATCCCCAATGCGGAAATTAAAACTTCCGCCTCATAAATTGCTTCGTATTCCTTCTCCAATTGCTCGTATATCCATTCTCGCTCACGGACTTTCGATACGTCATATTTAGGGGCTGCTTTTGTCTTGATGGTATACTTGGATTTTTACTGGTTCCATACCGCAGAAACTACCTGGGTGTTAAAAACGATATGCTGTCGTAAATTGTATTTGTCGACCAAGCCACGCAAGTATGCAAGCAACTCGCGTTGTGATCCATGTGTACGATCAAAATCCGGATTCAAGTCTGTGGATAAAGAGTAAAAATGAATTGCGACACCTGACGAACATCCCTAACGACATGCACAAAGTTTGATTTTCTTCGCAACGGATGAACAAGTTATACTGACGGGGTATGTGTTATCCTTTCGAAAATGGAGGGAGAATCAGAAAAACACAAGTCGGACTTGTCCAAAAACGTACACGCCACGTTCCACCAACTTCACTAGCCTTCTCATATATCACAGAAGTTTGGGAATTTTTTTCGCAGTGCGATTGCCGTCGCCAAACCTCCGGCGCTGTGGGCTTGAAATGAGTCAAACTTGATTGAAAGTGATGTAAGAGAAGAAACGTGCCCTGCCCCTACGATAACAATGCGAGGTCCACTCATATCGAAGAATAAATGATGGTGGGAGTTGAAACGTTGAAGCGTTGAAGGGCCCTTATGAATAGCAGTCCCCCATGAGCTCTTTTCGTGTTGGAACAGTCGGGCGCGAATAGGTCGACCAAGGACCTTGAAGGAGTGTCAAATACTGTCGGTCCATGGACCGTCTCGGATCGATTTCTTGGGCAAGTATTTGAACCTTGCTACGCACATGGAGGACAAGAGCATAGAACCAGAGGTTTACACCTTGAAGCTCTCGCTGGATGACAACTGAAGGCATGGGTTAGTGGAATATGGTAAGAAGAGGGAGTCCGTCAGAAGCCCTTCAAACCTCCCGTCTCGAGTATGTATCCGTTGGTTATTTATTTTAATATTAACCGAATCGCTGAAATACTGTACATCATGCCGAGTGAGAAGAACCAGATTTGGGCTACATTGTGACATGAAAAAGGAAGAGACCATAACGCATACAGCATAAGTATAGAGCAGTTACATGGTGGTGGTCCATAACATTACAAGGCAGACTACACAGCGGTCGGAGACAATACAGTATAGGATGAAAAAATTGGATGAAGATTAGAGTACACCTGTGAAGTCGATAGGAAAGCATAAAAGGTATCAAACCTGACTCTGATCTCAAAATAGTCCAAATCGTTTTTTATGGTCCTTGGAATCATGATATCCTTGTCCTCCAGGAGCTCTGGAGGCTTTTAGCACTCGTGTCAACAACGTTCTGTGTGAAGGAGGGAAATACTCACATTGAGGTTGATAAGGTTCTGCCCAAGTTGATCAGCGACGGAAAGCTTGGGAAAGGACGAAAGGAAAGCCTTACCGTACATATCCGTCGGAGGGATAACAGGGGGGCCTATTCGGAGGGATGAATGCGTGAGAATGGATTATGAATGCGGTAAACGCGCGTTGCTCACGTGTATCGTGACTCCTGCGGTGACGATGCTCCCTGTGATCGGCTTCAAGGCAAGTATGACGGTTGATCAGTGAAGTTTACATCTAAATCTCTTGAACTTACCATGGTGATTAGAGTGCCCAGTGTATGGTGGTGGTGGTAAGGAATGACCCCCATTGTATCCTTGATGAGCAACTGGAGGGCCACGAGGATCTTGAGGGTTGGAAGTAGAGGAAGGCAAGTAACCTGGATCTCTCTGCTCCACTCCATTGATAGTGACCACCTTACGGCCGTCAGGATAGGTCCTCGTTACTGTCTCGTTACCCTGTGTATATCTTCCATCAGTGAATTTAAATAGCAGGATAGGGAAGAGCCACCAACATTCCAGTCTCGGGTCTTCTTGATAGTATGAGTGACACCATTTGTAGAAGAGGACATGTAAACTTGTTGATTGAATCTGCTCGTGCCATTACCAGAGGTAGAACCAACATTCCCAGGAAAGTCACCGAAGCCCGAACGCATGTTCCGATTCATACTGGACATGAAATTGAACATGTCGGAATGCATGCGCCGTGCTTGAGAAAATGGATCCTCATCCCAAGTTGATCTTCGTTGGGGGCGATTATGATGATGGTGATTCGGTCTTGTGAAACTGGATCCACCGAACATTGTCTCAGAGAAAATGCGTTCAAACATCTCAAATGGGTCTGTAAAATTGAAACGATGGGAAGAGCGGAAGAAAGGATCATTGGAAAAGGGGTCGCTTGCGAAAGGATCGTGGCGGCGCTGGTGGTGATGGTGATGATGCGACGAACTCCTCGTTCGATTATGGTGATCCCTTCTACGGTCCTCATCCGGACTTGGGGGCGGCCATGTGCCGTATCTGTCGTATTCCTGGTAGAGGAATCAGCACCGTGGTCCTGTACTTGGAAGAGGTTTGACACTTACGCGTCTTGTCTCGGGATCATTCAGTACCTCATACGCATTGCTGACCTGCAGTTGGAATTATTAATGACCAGCCATGGGGTGAGAACTAGCAGCGCACCTGTCGAAAACTATTTTCCAGTGCCTCTTTCTCAGATGATGTAGCGTTCGGGTGACGGTCGGGATGGGTCTCGAGTGCACACTTCCTGTACGCTTTTCGGACTGCAAAATTGTGGCAAGCTATTGATACATGGCGCTACACCAATAAAGCAGTGGAACATACTCTCTTCCGGGGTCGCATTCTTAGATACACCTAAGGTTTCATAGAGATCCTGCGCCATTGATGCAAGGAAGGGAGATGGTGGAGGTACGAGGTTAAGGGTACTGCACAGAAATACCGTGGAAACCATACCATCACCGGTGCTGACTAATGGACATAAGGCCTGCTATCGTTCGCTAACTCACCGGGTTTTTTTCCTGACGACTGTGCTGTTAAGTGTTGTGAGTTTTGCTTTTCTCAATCGATGGGCTCTGTTTATTCGTAGTGATTCTAGCTGAACCTGAATGCCTTTGCAAGAGACCGTCCTTTGTGCAACTGCTTCGTCTTCGAGTTCTGCGGGCTCAGGCTGTATAGCTCTTCACGATTTTAAAAATGGTGCAACACTGGCCTCATTCAAACAGACAAATTCTGCGCCCCATTGTACAACCTACATTGAGTCGAACCAATCACAAGGAGGATATTTGTTAGCTGCTCAACCGGATAAGTCTCTGTTGCATGTTTACAACTTTCAGAAGGTGCGTTTCAAACGTGAAGCGTGAGTTAAAAAAATAACCGAACTTCAGGATCAAATCAGCATGAAGATGGTCTTGCCAGAAAAGCTTTCCTGTATAGCTTTGGACCCTAAAGGGGACCTTTGTGCCGCTGGGACCTCTCAAGGTCGGATATACCTGTGGGAGGCGAGTAGTTCACATCGTGTTCTATCTTTTTAAAGCTAATCTTAGCGAACAGTAGGTTTCTTCTGGGATCCTCTTCAACTCGTGGGACGCGCATTACCGACAGATTAATGTCCTGCGCTTCACATGTGATGGCGTTGCACTGATATCGGGCAGCGACGACTCTGGCATTAGCGTCTGGTCCGTGCCTAGGTCAATTTTGCCTCAACAACATCCCTCTTTCACCCTCTCCTCACCGAGTTTTTACAGATTATTGGACGAAGATTTACAAAATGATTTGCCGTTATCACTGTTCTCCCTTTCCGATCATACTCTACCGGTGACAGACATCATCTGTGGAGTAGGGACCTTCCCATCCTGTCGCATATTAACTGCGTCCGTCGATCACTCCGTCAAGGTCTGTGGCCCAGCCGAAGCTCATTACCACATCTAAGTCTGATATCTACAGCTTTGGGACCTAGCCTCGAAGTCCCTACTAACCACTGTTATGTTTCCCCAAGTAATATCTAGCCTTGCATGGGATATAACAGAACGCCTTTTCTTCGCAGCATCTTCTGATGGTTCAATATACCAAATGAACCTTTTTCGCGAGCGCGAAGCTATCGGAGGTGGAGGGGTCAGCGATGTCGTACGCGCGACGGAGGAAACGCGAAAGGAGCGACTGATCAGTACGCAGTACGTCCCCGTTCATCTGTTATCAGGTGCCCAATCCATAATCTCAACCCCATAAATTCCAGAGATCCGATTACATGCATCGCTATCTCGATGTCGTCCTCACTTCTAGTGGGAACATCTTCGGGTTTGATCCATATCTATGATATTCCGACACACCAATTAATGCGCACGATAACTACGCACAAGGGCTTCTCGATAACATACCTTTCAACGATGCTGAAGCCGGTAGATTTGATCGGCCACATCAGCCTAAACATGGACGTTAGTGGTTCTGCCGATGCCAATAATGTCGTCCCTGTACACCCGGTAGTCGCGTTCCAGCGAATACGAGATGTAAAAACACGCGAACTTCACGAGGTTTCCATGCTTCTGCCAAGTCCAGATCATGTACGTCTTGTCACAGGCGTTTTCAGATCGTGGCACTGATTTCGATAGTTCATTCTACAGGACGATGATGAAACGACTTTTTACTCGGAAGAAGCAATTGCTCGTGACCAAAATTATTTCCTTCAAACACCCGCATCACTGGAAAGAGGCCAAGATACACTCACCCTCCAATCGCGTGTTGCCGCCTTGGAAGCAGAAGTTTCACTTCTTCGTGGACAGCTCGGACAAGCGAAAGGGGTAAACAATCTTATGTGGGAGAACGTTGTACAAAAGTTGATTGGACAGGCGAAGGGAAAGGCAGTCAATGATTTATCTACCGATGCTGATGTAGATGATATTGAAAGAGTGCGAAAGCGTAGTCGTTCCTGACTTCGCGTCCTCCAAAAGTATAGTAATCTCCCTCATAATGTGGCATTCGGACATAGACCAACGCTTTTGTTGCTCGCTACCAGTAGTCCCGAGATGATCCTTGATTGAACTCCTATGAAAAGTAGTATATGCGTATTATACAGACAGAATAATGTGATATGCCAAGAAATAACCAAGACTAAGCTACAACTCCTCGAAAAATGATAAATCCTGAGCTGATAGTCCACCTTGCCCTGTATTAGTACTCGGGGGCACAAGAGCGGGCGTGGATACAGGCTTACGCACACCCGCACCCATACTTGCACCAAACAAGTCCAATGGATCCTCGTTTTCAACAGGCGTGCTCTTGCTCGTGATCGGTGAGGATGACAATCCCGGAGACAGCGACAACGTCAATCCATCGCCCTCTTTACTCCCAAAAATATCCATGACCGTAGGTGGACTTGACGCAGTGGTCAATGATCCAAACCCAGGTGGACCTGGCAGGATTGGCGGGACACCACTGGAGGTTCTCGCTCCAGTCTTCTGCCTGCTATGGGCGGAACTCATAATAACGGTCGGGAAAGCCCCCGTAGTGTTTTGACGTGAAGTGCTCATGATAACAGGTGGGAACGAAGGTTGTCTAGGTCCATTGCCTGTATTTTGTCGGCTCAAAGCCGGTGAGGTGCCGCTGCTCATGATAGGAGTCGGGAACGTGTTGGGGGTGCCAGTGTTTTGCCTACTGAGTGTGGGCAAAGGAGACGAGGCTATTGAAGATGAAGACGGCCACGTCGTCATTTCTTGAGCGGAGTCGACGAGGGATTGCGTTCGCTGGTGATATGACTTGGGTTGTGGTGCTGATTGTTGAACGGCCGGGCGACCTATAGAGGGCGGTGATAATGGTGCACCGGAAGTGAAAGGCAAAGCTGGCTTTGAACCTGTAGCATCTGATACCGAGTGAGACATTGGTTGGGACTTCCCACTCGTGGGAGGGACAGTCAAACCAGAAACAAAATCATCAAAATCACTGAACATATCCCCATCCCCATCTCCACTCAGACTACTACCGCTCATGCTCAGACTTGAGTCCATTGAACTATCACCCAAACCACCGAAAAAGCTTGTTTCAGATGCTGATGATGTACTTGATATACTCTGATTGACGCTATGACTATGTGCCGGACTGAAGCCACGGTTACTTTTAGCAACACTTTTGAAACTCGTAAAACTAGAATCTTGAAAGTCGGCAAAATCATCATCGTCATCCACACTTAACGAGGGACCAGCATATGACTCAGTAGGCAGGGGCGGTAGCGTGTCTTTCTCTGGACCCCGGGTCTTCCCCGGCGCTTTATATCCCGGTTCTAAAGGGGTCGATCCGTCGTCGAAATTCAAATCAAGGAGGCTCGAAGGCGAGTTGACCTGAGTACTGGAGCCAGGGGCTACAAGTAAAGGAATGTGTCCTGAAGGCGGAGGTAAAGTTCCGACTCCGGGAGGTGGCGGCAGTTTCGGTGATGGTGTAGGTCTACTTGATGCCGAGGCAGACATGACAGCAATTGGCGTAGGTCGTTTACCAGCCTTTGACTGTGGTGGCAGGGAAGGGGCATGTCTAGCTGTCGATGTGATCCCAGTAGTCGCATTGACTGTTGGCGAACACAAAGAACTCGGTCCGCTCAAAGGAGAACCGCTGCTGGAGGAGCCCTTTGGGGGAACCCATCCGAAGCCTTTACCTCCATTGCTCAGCTTGGAAGTAGCGTTTGATTGACCGTTATTGAAGTTCGATGAAGTGGGAGTTCGAGCATCCTCCGATGTTACTAGATCGAATAACGATGCCGTGGGGGTGGGTAGACCTAGAGGTAGCACTGGCGGCACAGTGAGCGATGTCTTCCTAGAACCGTTCTGTGCGTTTGGGGATGGTATTAGCGGTGGAGGTATGACCAGAGGAGCGTGGGAGGGAGGCTTTTGCTTTCTGGAGTCACTCTGGAGTGAGCCAAAACCTAACGGGTCATCATCATCATCATCCAACGCGCTCGGTACCACCTTGAATGCATCTTGTTCTGTCAGGAAATCCAGGTCGTCTGACGACAACACCATTGACGGCTCGTTGGCGTTGGTAGATTTAGTGCGAGAGAATCGACCGAGAAAACGAGAGACGGCAGAAGGTGGTGGGGCTTCAGGAGGGAATATGTCCGGAGATGTATGAGGCTCTGCCGTGGATATCACAGCAGAAGTGATGGATGAGGTCGAAGGGGTGGGAACAGCTGGGGGGGCAACTGGTTTCACTGAAGGTAATATATGTTTTACAGTAGAAGTGGTTGCGGCGGATGGGACAGAAGCGGGCCCCTTGCCCGAGTCAATACTTGGCCTGGGAGAAGGAACAGGTGAAGTGCGCGCCGAAGTGGGGGTCGAGGAAGCAGGCGAGGCCGTCTTATTATTTCTTCCGAAGAATGAGGACAGGATACCAGTGCTTTTCCGCTTCATCTCTGGAGCAGCGAGTGTCCCCTTCTCGTTCTGACTATCAAGAACCTTCCACCCCGCCGGCAAGACATCACTGTCGTCATGGATAGGTTCCGGTCGGGACTTGACCGCGGCTTCCCATGCAGTCGAACCTTTTGATTCAAGGTATCTTGCCAAAGGGCTCGCCTGTCGAGCAGCGTTGCTGTGCCTTGAGAGCCTCACCGCGTCGGCGGTTTTCTTATGGATCCACGACTTAGAAAATGGGGGGATAGGTTCCAAAGAGATTGATGTCGAGATAAGTTGGCTGGCGACGGCTTCACTGCGGGAAGGAGTCAATTGACATCTACAATCGAGACTACTTGTAATACTTACAGTCCTTCCACTGCTTCTATTATATCGCGTGCGAGGGTTGTCGGGGCGGTGTCGTGGTTGGGTACATTCTGCGGGAATATGTCATTGGAAAGCAACTCTAATTGAGCGAGAATTGCAGAAAGAAGTTCTGGTGGCTGGTTATAAATGTTATTTCATCAGCGAATCGGATAGCAAAGTAGACAGGCTCACGACGTATTGGTCCTGCTTGGCTTTTTCTTGCCTTGCAAGTTCCCATTCATCGACAGGCCTGGAGGGCTCTTCTTCGTCTGCTTTTGGAGAAGCATCGTGTACATGACCCCACTGAGCGGCCTCAAATGAGCCAAACGCGTCAGTATCGATTGCTGGCACAGGTGATAGCAGTGGTAGTTCCGTAGTTGGCACAATAATATCTTGTAAATCTTCCTCATCTGCGGCACTGGCTGGCGGCGGATCTGACCACTCAGGTTCTTGCTCTTCTTCGTGTTTTTGTTCTTTCTCAGGTTCAGCCTCCGTCTCCAATTCAGATTTTGACCATTGCGGTGTTGGTGGTCGCCAAACTGGCTCATCTGCGGTCCATTTCGGTGATGGCGGATTCCAAGCGGGCTCTGTGTTACTCGATGGTTGGGTCCAAGGCTTACCCGTCGCTGTAGACTGTTCCCAGCCAGGCCCGTCCGAGGTGTTGTCCGAGGTGGCCCAAGCGTTTGCCCATGGGTTGTCCATACAAGGAGGCGCTATTCCACGTGATCAAAGTCTAACTTGTCCAGCTTCTACTGGCATGGACCACCCACCGACGCCAGAACGCAGTCTCGTCGACTGGGACGAAGACGAAGTGCAGAGCTGGTTATCTACGCTTGGATTTCCCCAGTATGAGGCCAATATCAAGGGTAAGTCGCTTTCTTCAGTGTGTACTCTGTCACTCAACGCTGGTTTACGCTTTTCCTAGAACACCGAATATCAGGCGACATATTATGTATGATGGACCAGGAGACGTTGAAGGGCGTTGGAGTGGCTACCGTTGGGCAGAGATTGTCGATCCTGAAGGCGGTCTATAACTTGAAGATTGCCTACAACATTCCAATTGAACCGGACAGCTATGTCCCCCCATGTACGATTCTCGCTCGTTTCCAGGCAACTGCAATAACCAGTCTGTTCTAGCCGAAGCACAGGATCGCGTCGAAGACCTTACCCTTCAGAAGCTCAATAACATGCTTCACGATCAAGGTGCGTCTTTAGTCAATATCCCGACCGTGGCACCATGTCTCAAAGTCACTCTAAATTTCTAGCCCAACGACTTCGCATCCTCGAAGAAGAGAACAGAAATCTAAACACTACTCTCCAATCTTTTCTCGATGATTACAATGCTCTCCGTACATCGTTAACCCGTAATGGGACCGAGGAAACCAGTCCCCCTTTACGACGACAACCCTCATTCAAGTGGGCGCAGTACGTCAAGCCTACAAAGTCTCCCACAAAACCAGAAGCAGTCGAAAGCCCCCACCCATCTCCCCAACAACTCGAACATGATATACCACCTTACACTCGTGGCAACCCGCAATCACAAATTACATCGACATCAACACCCGCAACGGAGAAAACGCCTCGTCCGAATCTTGGACCATCGATGTTGACCACGGATTCTCCGAACTTATCCTCTACCTCGACCCCTCCCAAACCCCTTCGTCAAGATAGCACCGACAACTTAAAATCTTTCAAAGTCAGTCTGGAAGATCCCACGTACAAGGTTCTACCGGCTGCTCTCAAGAAGTATAGGATCAACAATGATAATTGGGAGAATTACGCAATGTTTATATGCTACGGCTCTCCCGGTAATCGGATCGAGCGATGCCTATCCTACGACGAAAAGCCTCTGCTCTTGTTCCAAAAATTGAAGGATGCCAAGAAGAATCCTGTATTCATGTTGAAGCATATAAAGGACATCAGGAGTCCAATAGTCGTCGCGCAACAGAAGCATGCGGCAAGGAAGGCTGGGTCGACTATAAGTAATAATGGTGACACGGCTTCGGGTCCTGGTTCGGCGACAACATCGGGAGCTGAGAAAGGGACGGGAACCTCAGGTCATACGAAGAATGCACCGTCAAGGACTATTATACGCCCCCCGAAGTTGGAAGTTCATGATCTCTCCAGCAATGCAAATGTCCCTTCTGGCCTTATGTCCGGTGTAATACCACAGCCAGGTTGGCCAGAAGCACCAGGCGTATCCTCACCGTCAGCGGAACATCAGCATCAGCTTGGGGTCTCTGGAACAACTTTACCATTATCTTCTCCAATACCTCCAGTACAAACCCCCTCTTCTCTCGCGACTCCCGGTTCTCATAATATCTCTACGCCCTCTACATCCACATCTTCGATAGGAGTCTCCAATTCATCTGGCAGTACCAGAGAGCTTCCCTCCACCTCCCCCGGAACCATTTCTTATGCGATTGCGATCTATCCTTACATGGCTGAACAAACGGACGAATTTGACGTTGTCGTTGGAGATACATTCATTATCCTCTCTCGCGCAAGAGGCTGGTGGGTTGTCCAACGGGATCCCAAAGGTACGGGTGTGGTAGAAGCGGACGTCAGCAAGCAAGGATGGGTACCTGCTGGATGTCTCTTGGAAACCAATCAACCCGTAGCAAGTGCCATCCGGGAAGCCAGAGAGAAGAAAGGAATGGGTGACGATGAGGATGGGGAAACAACTATCGGTGGTGGAGAAGCAGATGCCGAGCAGCCAATCGCCGCTTCGTCATCCAAAACCCCTATTTTACCCTTGAGCATTATTTCGACCAGTTTCCCGGGCATCGCTCTGATGGATTATAAGAAGAAAGGAGAAGAGGAACTAGACTTGGTGAAGGACGATTCGCTTAGGGTCTTCAAGAGGTACAACCATTGGAGCTATGTACGTTAGTTTTTCACGTTTCTGCGATCCGTCTTTCTTACTTCAGATACAGGCAGTCAAAGAAGATGGCGGTGACAGAGGCTGGGTTCCGTCATGGTTCATCGGTAAAGTCGCCAATGCAAATCCCAATCAGCCTCCGCCGCCTACTCCTGGTGTCCCTAGTCAAAGTCAACAGCACAGTGGTGGCAACGGTAATAGTGCAGAAGAATCACCTTGGAACGGGAATCAAGCACAGGTTTCGCCTATGAGCTCTGCGTTTCCTACGAGATGACGCATCATAAGTTTTCTTCTTCCTGTTCGATATACAGGCTCGTTTTTCTCTCTATCTACTTATCTCATACCTGGTCTCACTGCTGTCTCTCTTGCCTGTTTTGTTTCTAACGTATGCATAATATCTCTCCGTTCACATTGGCACCTGGTCCAACGCTTGTTCGACGTTTATATTGATGGCTTCCTGTTTATCCATGATAGTGTCACCAGTCACTCGTTAGATTTCCTTGTCTTCCCCTCTCTTTCTTTTCTTTTTCCGGAAATTTCCTCGCTCGCTCGCATATTCTCACTGTATCTTAGGCAATCACACGGTATATACTTACGGTCTGTGTTATATTTTGCACTTTTGGGAAAGCAAATGGTGCGACTTGCACCGGTGCACAAACAGTAGGCCCCCCAGAAGACTGAAACCAAACAACCATCCCGAATTTCTCGGATATCACCTTCTTTCGATACCATGTCAGAGGACCCCTACCACGACGCGTATTCCGACGAACCTTTTACCAATATCACACCGGCAATAAAGGCCATAGAAATTGATCCGTACTCAGATGAGTACACCCACATTCCAGAGGGCAACGAAGACGTTACCTATTACCCTACTCCTCCTGCCCCCAAAACCCGGATAACACCCAACTCACCCTCCGAGGATTACCTAAAACTATCCAAAGCGAAGTCTACGAAGCTTGAGGACCCAATGAAAGCGAGGAAACTCCTGGTTTTAGACCTGAACGGTACCCTTCTCTTCCGAACACCCCATGCCAGACATAAACTTCCTCAAAAGGAGTCTTCAACGGACGACGTCTACGCACAATTTCCTTCAGGGCCACGCCCACTGCGTTCAGTCAATCCACGACCGTACATATCATCGTTTCGTGAATACATATTTCATCCAGCCACAAGGAGATGGTTGGATACGATGGTTTGGAGTTCTGCCCAACCACATAGCGTGAAGGATATGGTGGAAAAATGCTTCGGAGAAGATGCTGTTGAGGAAGAGGATATGGGTGGTAGAGGCCGAGGTCGGGGCAGGAACAGAGGCCGTGGTGGTGGCGGAAGTGGTGCCGGCAGCTCTGGGGTAGAGGTCGACGAATTCGGTCGAGAGAAACGGGGGAAGTTAGTTGCGGTATGGGCCAGAGATACACTTGGACTCGACGTCGAGATGTACAGTGAGTGCTTAGATGGTTTTACTTTACTCTTACGCAGTCTCATCGGTCTTTTCCCGATTTCAACAGACAAAAAAACTCAGACTACGAAGGATCTTACCAAACTTTGGAAGGAGTGGCGCCATCATTCTGCTGAGTCTACTCTGCTACTCGACGACTCTCCTCTAAAGGCGAGATTGCAACCTTACAACCATGTTTGTGTTCCCGAGTATACTCAGGAATTGAGAGATTGGGATCTGGGCCTCGACCCCGAAGTCACAAAAACAGCAGGTCACGAAGAGGAGGATAAAGTACAGGGTAAAGATAGTTCAACAGGATCCAGAGACCCTTCTGTTGATCCTCCTCCAGGTACTGTCGACACGGAAAGGAACAAGGAAACTTCCGCGAAGGTGCCTCTCAAACGCAAACGCTCCGATACCCAGCCTTTTGACCACATTCTCCTTGCGGTCATTGGTGTTTTGGATGCCGTAAAACATCAGAGCAATGTATCCTCATGGGTCCGAAATGGAGGAATTTGGGCGGACGATCATAAGCGTTGTGATAATGAAGACAGAGGAGGAGACGAAGACGACGGTTTAGATTCCCTGTATCTCGCTACTTCTCCTGATCTAGGCGACGAGGGGGTCGTAGACCCGAACATCCGCAAGAAAGTGGGGCCAAAGGCGCGATGGAGAACAAACAAGAATTCTAAGCGGAGAAGAATTGCTGGGGACGCTGGCCAGGGGGGGGACGAAGTGAGTGATGAGCCTTGTAGAAAAGGGAAACGGGAACGAGCAGCCGAGGGGAAAGAGAAGGAGACCGAAACTGAAACTCCTCAGGAGGTGGACGGAAACATTTCCGATGCCTCCGATACGACCTCGAAGAATGATGGAGAAACCGCTGGCACCTCTAATTCCAACTCAAATGCCACCCTTACTGATGCGGACTCCAAGGATTCTTTGACCTCGCATACGTTTTCCTCTACTTCTTCTCTCAAGAAACCATCAACGTTGACCTATACTGAATCCATCGGAACATTTGAGCCCATCACAACGTTCATTGATACTCGCAATACGAGAACTGGATCCGGATTGTCTCCCTCCATGGATGAAGCATCCCACGGCAGTGAGGACAACATAAGCATTCCAGGTCTTACACTGCCTCTTGGTCGCTCACCTTTGGATGCAATACCAGTGGAAAATGAAGACACCCGCCCATCCCCAAGATCCTCACCAATAATGTGGTATCAAGATACAGAGACGAGGAGGTATTGGGTACAGAGGGGGCGGAAGGCTCTGCATGAACTGGGAATCGAGTGCCTTTCAGGAGTAGTGCGCTCCTCGCAAACGAATTAAAGATATTCTAGGTGTATCCTACTCGAGTTTTTGACCACTTTGACCACTTTGATACTAATGCAGTTTACTCTCCAGTTACCGACGTAGACTGTAGAGTTTTCATTATTGACACCGCAAACGGAGAGCAGTAGATGTTCATGTTATCAGCAGCCCGACCCACTACTCAAGAAGACGTGCGTGACGGTGGGCCGGCCCGGACGGACCAGTGAACAAGATGGTCAAACTTTAGAAACCCGCGCTTATTGCAAGAACTACGACTTCTGGTCTTACAGATGGGCCGAAGCTCTGCGACGTGTTCCGGCCCCTCCAAACCCTCGTTTTTCAGCTTCAAGCCTCATTCCGGTCCACCCGTGGCACTGGTATTCTTTACAACCGGTTTCTACGTTACGTAAACTACCGGTTTCAGAGAGGCACCTCTGGACAAATTCCGGCAAGGAATATCAGTGCTAGATGGTTCCCATTCCTCAACTAACAGCCGCGGTTTTCTGGGTTAACTGCGAGCATGTCGATTTTGTAGTAGAACGCTTTTTGGCACGAAATCAAGTGGCTCGTCAATAAATCGTGGCTCCTTTACTTCAACTTATCGAGATTTTGCGCTGCACATGGTGCATCGTTGCGTCGCTGCCGCAGCTCTGGCCATGCATCTGTTACCATGTCAGTTGAGGTCATTTGATGAGTTTTCTGTGTACTTACTTGCGCTGCGGGCAGATCGCCCGGGTTTTGCCCGCAATGTTAGCTAGCGAAATCCGTGGGAACTATTCTATCAATGCTTTTATCAGTGGTTTTCCCGGGCCTCAACGTTTCTCGTTCCTTCCGCCCATAATAAATGTCGACGTTGCCAGTGGATGTTACGACTGACAACACTCTGGGCGCCGTGCTGGTCGGTTTCGCGGTCGCTTGTTGTATTTATGGCATCTTCCTCTCGCAAATCTTCACATATTTCACGAACTATCCTCTGGATCGAAAGGTGTTCAAGTATCTTGTGAGTTAACAGTATCCTCCCATCTAGCACACTCGTGTTCATCCTCTGGTCAGGTTGTCCTAATTCTGTGAGTGGTGTACAACCAAGACTCGCAGGGGACTGATACGTCGAGCAAGAGCCATGGAGACGGCGGATCAGGCGTTCATCGGGCATATCATCTATTACTATGGCATTATCAATTTCTCAAACCCGACAGTTCTGTTGAGGGCTGATGTGACTTGGTGTGTAACTCTACTCTTCAGGATAACTAAAACACTCAAGTTGCCTGCGACAAGGTCGTTCATTGTAAGTTAGTCGTTGATTCAGCTGGAGGAGTGTTACTCACATTCTTCCTCGCTCAAAGCTGCAACAAACGTTTGGGGTAGGTTCTCCAAACTATTTTCGCCTCTTGGACTCATACACAGCCTTCCAGGCGACGGTTGGGGCCATAGTGAAAATGTGAGTATCCTGATCCCCTGCCTGCTAGATAGGCTCATTCACCAGCTGTCCAGATTCTTTACTTTGAGACTTTGGCGATGTGTGTTGCATATTTCCTAAACCAGTGCTAAAGACAGCTCAATCACTCCTCTCAACAGTCAGCGAGCGCAACATCTATATCACATTTCTCGTAGTAAGACGATTTGCTTCATGCTTCGCTCTTTCCTGTGACACCGACCCTCGATCACTTGCAGATGGTCTTGATTCTTGGTCAACTCGGTATAGTACAATCCCTCTCTCTTTTCTCTGGCACTGATGGATGAAGTATACAGGCCTATCAATTGGTACGTTCAATCCTTAAAATGACTTCGTGGTAATACCATCCTAACACGATAGGCAGTGTTCACTGTAAAGTCGTAAGTAACCTTTGTCCTAGAAACGATCGTCATATTTTATTTGTCCCTTATTAGATTCCAACTATCGAGTGTTTTTGAAGTCGTGCATCTTCGGGTATAGAGCATCCCGTCGACGGAGCGTTTCTCAACTAAATGATCTCTAGGTACTCGGCACCGTTGCCCTTAGTGTCAGTGTCCTGACCGATATAGTGATCGCCATCGCGTTGTGTTACTACCTCAACAAACTCCGCACCGGTTATAAGCAGTACGAACTACGCCCCCATAAGATTTTAGCTTGTTGATGACGATGTTGTTATAAGGTCGGACTCTTTGGTGAATAGCCTGGTGCGGTACGCTATCAACACCGGTGCCTTTACTAGGTATATGATCCCGATCATAACTGCAAACGTTGGCTCATATTGCCTTCACTATACCAGTGCTGTCAGCGTGACGACCTTGATCCTGGCAAGTGCGACTTCAAATCTATGGTAGAGTTGAAGTCTGATCATCTTGCAGTATAATCTCATGCCTACAAATCTGGTGTTCATCGCCGTATATTTCGTCCTGAGCAAGCGTATGTTTCCGTACGTGATAACCTCCATCAACACCATATGACACCGCTCCGTCTTCCAGTCTACGCTATATCCTTCATGGCAACGTAAGTGCTATCTATTACTCTGCGACTCCCACTGACTTGGCTTCGAACGCAGACTTAACACTCGGCGTGTGGTTCGAGGTAAAGGAACTGATAGACAAGAAATAAGTAAACATACGAACTTGTTCCACCTTGGAACACGTGCCCCGAGTATGGCCCCGATAGATTGGCAGGAATTCAGCTCCCCATCATCCTCTGTTCTGCTCACCACGTTGTCTGCTTTAACGTCTGATGTAAGTTTCTCCGATGCCACACTCAGTTCAGAGTATCGTCACTGATGATTCATGATCACCCGATAGTCGGCATACTCCACGGAGTCAAAGAGGTAAGTCCCTCTCCCTCCTGGATTGTCCTGTAATGAACTTCGCGGAAGCAGACCAACCGGGCGAGCTCTGTGATTTACTCCTTGTACACATCCGAATAATCACACCACTATTTCAAAGAAAAGCTGAGCCTCCAGCACACATCATTGGATTCGTATCATTAGTAGTGGATTTGTACTTTGCGTTTTGCGATAATCGGTAGTTGCTGGTCCTTTTCGCTGGTCGATAGACGGATAGATTGAAAGATGCCCAAATTTTTGGGAAGTTCACGCCCAGACGGTGACGAATTGGGAGGTGTCTCCGATTTCTATTTGCCTCGCATAAAATTAAACTTTGAGTGGCAAGCAGCTTACTGGAATTGGCTTGCACATGTGGCCAGCATTGATATTAACCGACAACTTGATCGGTGTATTTGCAGGAACACTGTGGCCTAACTTTTCCTTACTAGGGCGGGCTATCAAATAATTGGAAGATTTCCGTTGCTGCGGCCCTGTCGGTGGTTTCTGAAGCGTCGATGTACTTTTGTAACGGAAACTAGGCTGCATGGGCGTGGAGGGGTATAGGCGAGTCGAGTATACAGGAGGAATCTAGACCTGACAGGACCGTTAATAGCAAGCGTCGCTTTTTTGGACGAATCCGTGTCTCCAAACTCCGCGCTCCAGGCCGAGGCTGCCAAACGCGCCGGCCACGATGAGCCGAACTTGTTCGGCGTAAAGGGATATGGGTTGAGCCGTATCCGGGAAGGCGGCACATTGAAGTCATAAGATTACGTGGGCGTCGCTACGCTCAAGGGGATACATGGTCGATTTTAAGTATGGTAGCAAGTAATTTTTTGTGAGCATCCTTTGGAGTTACGATACCGTGGGGGCAGACTGGGTATTTGGCCTAATATCCAGGTCTGCCCCCACGGTAGAGATTTATCGTACATTAGTATTGAAGGTAGGAAGTGGTTTGCATAGCCCTAATCGTAAGTATAGCAAGTACATACACAGCATAGTACTGAGGTCTATCGCGAAAACCCCGAAACGAACAACTGACACAAGTTTCCAGTGCTGGTTTGTTCATTCGGACCGAAATCGAACCAGCGAAATAAGCACAGACATGACGCAGAAAGATCGTTACAGAAGTTTAGGGTGCTGTGAGAAGAGGGGGAGATGGCGACAAGGCTGGACTTGACGGGGAAGGGGGCATAGTCGAGTCGAGTCCGAAGCAAGAGTCGTCTTCAGCTGTCGAGGAGCAGGCGAAGAACAAAGTATTTACGGGCGACTAGGTGATTAGGGCGAGTAGAGGAGCTTGAAGTGGATATATTTTCACAGGGAGTCTGGAGAGTTTCTAGTGGAGGAGTGGCAGTGAGTTATTGAGGGGGCCTGGAGGGAGGTTATCAGAACGTCGAAGCGGCGGAGGGCCGGGAGCAGATCACTTCGACAGCAAGAAGCGGGTTTTCGGATACGTAGTTGGTGGAGCCCTGAACCTGGTCAGTGTATACGGGGTATAGGTGAGCGGATTCGAGTCGCAAGTATGAGAGGTATCCAGTTGTCGAGGAGCAGGGGGAACACAGAGCCCAAGATAAGATCGCTCCACCGTGACGGTCGGCCTTTGGTGGTCTGGGTATAGGGCGAACTGAGGTTGGGTAGCAGAAGTCGTATCCGGCTGTCGGGGAGCAAGTTTTGGGGCGTTGAACTTTGTAGTCATTGGGTTACGTGGAGGGTCGGGGCGGAAGTATACATCGGAGGGTATTAGGCCAATTCCAAGTCTTGTATTAAACGGATTTTTGCCCTCCAGAGTTCAATACTACGGATATAGACTGGGTATAGGCCAAATACCCAATCTGTATCCATGGCGTTGGACCCTGGGAGGCTAATGTTAGAGCGGGGTTCCAAGCTTCTTCGGGCTTCACTCGAGTTATCGACGGTGCTAAAGGAATTGTATGAGCGCGATCTTCAGAACAAAATTGAACCAACGAAATTAGCACAGACATGGAAAATAAAGAGTATTTGATAAGGAGAGCTGTAAGCCGGAGAGATGGCGATAAGGCTGTATTTGAGGGGGAGGAGGTATAGGCGAGTCCAGTGGAGTCGGAAGCAGGAGTCATATCTAGTCGTTGAGGAGCAGGCGGAACAACAGCAGAGCAATGTTGAACGGCCTGAGGTATGAGCTGGCGGTAGATAACATGCAGAGTCTACCGCAACACTCTCCTCAATACCCCTCACGCATCGTCAGCAATGGGGTGTGAAAGGATGTAATCATTGAAGGACTTACGTTCTTTGTGGACCCAGATCCCGACCAGACGATTGGCATAAACACCTCACAGGGATATGTCCAGCCAGACAGAGATTGAACCAACAAATCGACACAAAGATGAAACAGAATTATTGAAGGGTAACAATCGGAAATGCAAATGATGCGGCGAAAATGGCGATTGAAGCTCCGGCAGGAGACCGCAGCTTTCGGGTGGCGAAATCGAGCAGAGGAACTTGAATTGGGTATAGGTTCACAGAGAAATTGGAGAATTTGGAATGCTGCGAGTGAGAGGGATGACGATGGAGAATGGGGGGAGCTGGAGGCGGGTTTTGGGATCGTCGAAGGGGCGGGAGTGAAGCATTTTTGAGAGTAGGAGGGGGTTTCAGATACGTCATTGATGGACCATCTCAGAGATTGGGGCTATCTATTCACGACAAGGTAGACACTAGTGAGCGGTGAGTAGGGGAGCTATGAGCCGGACTTGGTCAGCTTAGAGGGGGTATTCGTGAGTCCAGTCGAGTCGCAGGTACGGGTGGTATCAGTCAATCGGTGGTTAGGGTATAAGGTAAGCCGAAGTTGGAATTGGAAGCGAAAGTCGTATCCGGCTGTCGAGGAGCAGGCAGAAGTACGTTGAGCTTGAACTTCGCGGTCATCGGGCTGCATGGAGAAGTGCCGCGGGACGCATGGTATAGGCCAAGTTTGGGTCTTGTATTGAACGAGTTTTTGTGAATGCTATTCAGAATCCAATACTATGAATGCATACTGGGTATTTGGCCAGAATACCCAGTCTGTATCCATGGCATTGAATCCTGGGAGTGGGGGGAGTGAGGGGAGTGACAATTGAGGTATTTAAGGGAGCTGGAGATAGGCTGTCAGATCGTCAACGAAACGGAGAGCGGGAGAAAGGAATTCTGGCAGCGGGAGGTAGGTTTGCAGATACGTAGTCGCTGAAACAGGAGACGGTACTTCAGAGCTCAAGGGTATTGTGTTCCTAAAAAAATAAACATTGGTGAGTCGTGAGCATAGGAAATATGAACTGGACTTCGTGGGGTATAGGCGAGTCCAATGGAATCGCAAGGAAGAACACAGAACCCAAGGATGACAACGTTCCTTGGTCGTAGTGGAGGGGCGGGGTATATATCGAAGGGTATATTCGAGAGTCTTGTTTTTAACGAGTTTTTGTGGATGCCCTTCAGAAGGGTTTATCGACGGCGGAAAGGAAGGGAGGGGCGTCGGAGTAGGGTGTTGGATGGGAGGGATCGTTAGACCACATTATCGTCGGGGAGTATCTTCGATGTCAGCGACCGCTCAAAGTTGAAAGATCATACCGAAGCGTTTGCGTTGGCGGGGGGTGACACTGTCAGTAGCGACAGGGGAGGGTCGTCGAGGAGCAGGCAACGGCACTTCGAGCTCGATCCCTTCCCTTTCCACCTCATTAAAAAGCCATTCGTAGTCTTCGGTGTCTTCAATTCGGAACTCTTCTGTCGCTGATATCAACTCCGCGCACTGGCCTTGGTAATCGGCGTCCAAGCGATGAGTGACTTTGAGGTCCCTGACCGCGAGAGGCGTCGAAGAATGTTTGACTGGCGAGTCGAGGAACGATCCCTTCATGAACTGGATATGATGGTCGAGCATCTTATGAACATCCAAAAAGGGGTTAATGGTGTCGTTGTTGTCGTTTTTGGCGACGACAGCCTCCTTGGATGTAGCAGTGTTAGAGGAAGCAGCAGAGGCCTTGGTAAAACGAGAGAGTTTGCTGGTGAAGCTCATTTTCGAGTGTTCGATAAGTTGAAGATGGGAGGCAGAAAGCAAGAAGGTTGAGGGGCTTCAGTCGACTTTGGCGGGCTTTTTATGGTGGCCTGACAGGGGCCTTGACTCTGGAGTCTCCTGCAAGCGCATAGAATAGTTTTGGGATGGGAAAGGAGCTAGCTCCTGCTCCTGACGCGACGTTGAGGTGTAGATTTCCACACGGAGGGTGATTGATATCCCTGTCTCGAGAGGTATATAAATTTCAGCGTGTAAACCTTCCTCGATTTGTGAAATCCGCGACGGTGATTTCCATTCACCCAGTCAAGGTTGTGACGGACCGTGGAAAACCCGAGTTGAATTTTTCGCGCTCTCTTCCCCTTCAGTCACCTGAAATGCGGTCTACTGAGGAACTTAGTCCTCTGACCTCTTCTCCTCAGGGTCCCAACGTTCACATGTCCTACATGACCATTCGGCGAATTGACGAGCACCTGCCAAGGGGCAAAGCCAGTAATGATATAAAAAGGACAATGGTATTGAAAAATTTCTTCAGCTTGCTTCTTCGAACATGAACTTTTACCGTTTCCTTCTTCTAGGAGGTTTGACCGTGTCTGGGGTCCAAGCAGCCCTCAGAAATGGTGTATTAAAGCTAGACGGTCCCCCATCACTGCCGATAAATGCATCACACCCTCTCCACCCTGCTCTCGCCAGTTTCAGCATCGAAACTGCCTTCTTCATCTCGTATACTGGCAATGTCAGCCAGCCGAATTCGTTGACAAGGAATTTATTGGAAAACTTGAAGAGCCGTACCGGGCATCCTGCCGAAATACGAATTGGAGGAATAACGGCCGACTCAACATATTGGAATGCGTCTCAAGAGACTGCGTTATTCAATTTCATTGACGAAAGTGGTGCTCTTCAAAACACGACCATTGGACCTGGCTTTTGGGAGGCGGTTAAAGACCTTCTTCCAGATGGTACTGAAGTGACCGTGAACTTGGTACGTTCAGTGAAACATGAAACCCACTTTCTGCTAACTGGCTCTTTGATCAGGATCTTCAAGATTTAGACTACCAAGGCGCCTTATCTGTCGCCTTATCTGGTGCTCGTGCTTTGGGACCAGAACAGTTGGTCGGCCTCGAAAGTTAGTCGAAACTTCTGCTTACACGAATCGGAAATTCAAATCCTTCTGCAGTCGGTAACGAACCTGATCATTACTTGAGCTTCACGCCCGAGAACTATACTGCCATATGGAGAGTACGTCCGACTCCCCTTGGGTGTTATTCATGAATATTTGACGTATATCCATAGACCTGGTCGAAAAATATTTCCGCTGCCCTGAAATACACGACACCCAAGTTCCAGATTGGCGCTACTGTTGAAGATCCCTTGTGGCCCTTTGATGCTCCTGGTGCCGATAGACAACTGGACTGCGTGAGCGCTTTGAAAGCTGGTGCCAACAGTGAAAACACGGTGAAATCGTGCAGCGAACACACATATCAATACAGCGTACGTCCATGTCGATTCTCCCTCTCAACGAGATGTTGAAATCAAATGAAGGTCTGTGATCCTCCCAGGATAGCAGTGGCTACTCTTCCTAACCTGGTATGTCGCGCACATTTGAGGGGGTTGCCTTCGTGAGCTCATAACCAACTCTGGCCAGGTCAACCACACACGTCTTGGGATGTGAGTTCGCGTACTATTTCCGCCAAAGCCCGTTGCTGAAGCAACCCCCCCCTACTCAGGTATCTCGATCTGTGGCAACCTCGCATCCACTTCATTCGTGACGCGCTTGGTCCAGACTCTTTTGTCATTGGTCAGTACTTTCGATTTGGTGGCAAGGGCTGTTTTCAAATGATAACCCGTTCGTAGGTGAATATAATTCTGTCTCCTGTTCAGGGAAAGATGGAGTAAGCAACACTTTTGGGCAAGCACTGTGGTTGTTGGACACGACATTCTATGCTGCCTCACTCAATGTCTCCCGGTGAGTTGAATCAACAGGCAACATCTGGACACCTCTCTTACAAGTAATGGCCATTAGAATGTACATTCATCAGGGAGGACCTCTCGCTCTGCAGAGCTCTACGCAACTCAACCACGGTGGGCTGAGTCGATATAACTTATGGTGCGAGAGTCCTACCTCGCGTCAACTTCGTTAATAACCTGTCGACAAATAGGTTTCCTGTCGACAACTTGAATGGGCCCGTCCAGGTCTTCCCTTCCTACTCTACCTATCTATTCGTCACAGAAACCCTTGGTCACTCCAAAACTCTTCGCATCGCGAACATCTATCCCGGCCGTCAATCTAACGGCTCCACGATAACCACTGCCGGAGGAGACACTTCTGCAGGCCAATTCGTCGCTTATGGTTTCTGGGACACTCAAAGCTCATCCGGCAGTCGTTTCCCATCCAAACTGGCTCTCATCAACATGCAGATCTTTAATCAGACTCAAAGTGAAGAGCGACCTAGCGTAGTTTTCGATTTCTCGTCTTACTTGCCAACTCCAAATACGCCAGTGACGGCAAGACGCTTGCAAGCGCCTGGGGCTGATGTGAAGACGGGAAATCAAACTCTTTGGGCCGGACAGACGTTCGCAAAAACTGGTTTGGCTGAAGGAGTTCTTCGGGAAGAAAGAGTAACGGGTGGGAAGATCACACTTGAGGCTTCAGAGGCTGCGTTGCTGGTGTTCGGGACCCCGTCTCCAGGTGCTTCAACGAATACCCCAGTTAATGGAGCCAGATCGGTATTACCGCTCAAACTTTAATTACCATCCACTTGGACAACGGTTGAATAATATCAATTTTCCGTCTACTCTCTACTCACACAATCAGAGTCAAAACAAGCCTTCGGCAGCCATTTCCGGCTGCGACAAGATATACGCTGTGAATCCGACAGATAAAATATACAATAGCAAACATGCCGCGATGACGAGAAACAGATTCGAGAACAAGAAAATGAGCAGAAGTAACGGGGAGGCTGCACCATTATCTGACACTGGAGCATGTGCGCATTCTCCTGGGTGGAGGAGATGCAGACGACTGTTCATGGGAGTCCCTCGCTTCCCGTTTTTTCCTTGAAGTCAAGACCTTGGCCTCTTCAGGTTGGATTCTCGAAGAGAAGACCGACCCTTGTTGATGATAAAGCGTTGAAATTCCTTTTCGTATGCGATGCAGCGCATTTTCCAAGCAACGATGGCCTGTCAGGGAAGAGGTCGAAGGGGTCGAACTCGGACCAGAATGAGAAGCTTGCTTACTTCTTCCCCTCTTTCAAGAGCATCAATGACCTGTGCCTCAGTAACCACGTTCAAAAATTTACTCTGCCAGCAAGGGCAAATACTCAGCCAATGTAATTTGACTATTCGCTCCCGGCCGATTTCTAAGAGAGATTCGGATGCGTTTGTCACGACCCCAGTTCTTCTTCAAAACACCAGATACCCAGGTCTTTTTCACCTGATTGAAAAAAAGCTTCTCAGCGACCCGAACATAGTCCATTAACTTAGGAATGGATACATACTTCAGCTGCGAGCCCTCTCCACTCATCTGGTGTCAATATTGCAGCATACTCCACTGCATAATGACCCACATAGAGCCATTTTGCGCTGTCAAGGCCAGCAAAGACACGACAGACACCCTTGTCCCAAGTCATATTTGGTGTAAGATCGTCATTTAGGTGACGAGATCCGAAATACAGGCCAGGTTGACCAGGGATGGAAGAAAGGTTCGGATTATAAGTCCCCTTGATGCACATCCACCCATGGTCCGCAAAGCCATGGGTCGTAAGTTTATGCATTGACTTGAAATCAGGAAAAGTCTTTTGGCGGTTCCCGTCGAACAGTTCTCCAAGTGAGTTTCAGGAGACAGTGAAATTGAGGTCCAAATTTCTGTCACCGTCTTCCAACGAAATCGGGTAAGGTTTCAGCCCATCCAACAATCTATAGACGGTCTCTAGAGAAAGGAAGTTCTCTTCGATCTCTTTTTTAACCTTGAGCGCGGACTACAGTGGCCTTTTGTGAATTCCGAAGAGATTAACACGAACATTACGCTTGGGCTTCTCCACCTTGGAATCGATGTCCTCTTCCTTCTTCACAAGGTCTATTTTTGAGTCGGACTCTTCTTTGATTGGATGCATGTTGTCAAATTCTGCAACGTCCTTTTCCTCCTTTTTGATAGTATATTTCGAGTCCTCCATGTTGACGTGTTTCATAGAATGAGTGAGATCGTTGCGACGCGTCGAGGTTCGGGACAAGTTGAATCAGGAGGGGGGCATATACGGTAGGTGGTCCGATCCGGGATGTGCCAAAAAATAGTATGATTTTTCCCGACACTCCGATCCCAATGTGCGTAAAAACTGCGCAAATTGAAGACCACTGCGATCCTCGGTGTGCGTAGGGTGGCCTAGTCGATAGCCAAGTCCGATCCGTATGTGCGCAGAAATGGGTCACCAGGGTGGTCTAGGTACTGGACACAAAACTCTGCCATTCAATTATTCCTCCATGTCAGATAGTATCACCATAGTCTTGCTGCTATCCTCTGTCTTTTTGTTTGTTCCCATTTCAAAAACTTAGTCTAATGAGCGACAAAGAGACCTACGTCCAACCTGTCCGGCAATGTGAAAGACCCTGGGAAACTGCGTGAGGGTAATATTCATGATTCTGGCTCCGAGAGCTAGATTAGCTTCTTTGGTTGGTTTTGCCGTTCATTTGTTACCCTTAAGATAAATGGGCACTGCGAATGCGAGGTTGTATCCATTATGTACGTAGAAATGGACCAAAAATTGCCTACCCGATCCGGATGTGCGCAGAAACCTTGCCAAATCGACCCAAAGGTATGGACCAAAAATGGCCGAAATCGGGGGGGTTCGGATCGGACATGCCCCCTCCTGTTGAATCCGGGCCGCGCCCGGACTTCAAATTTCCAAAGTTCTCGTTGCTGTTTCCCCAAGGTCAACGAGAATGACTCTGTATCCGATAGGTCTATATCTCTGACTCCCAAATCCTTCCATTTTTTTTATCCTTGTGGTCTACGGTCCGGCTTGCTCGACTAAGCCATATCAGGACAACAAAGGTTGGCATCGAGCTCCTCCCTATTATTACTCAGGATCCATCTCATGACATCAAACAGACCAACCATCGACTATCATTTGACTGGTGCTTATCATCAAGGATAACCCACTGGGGATTTACGTGAGTCCTATGTACAGGTAAGAACTGTGCCGCTGCGGAAAAGGCGAGGAAGTTGTTCACGAGCCACTTTTCAGATCTGAAACGACAACTTAAAATAATACAAAGAGTAGATACCACCTACTGCAGCGAAGAGATTTTCAGCTCTCGTGACCCGCCGCACAAGAAAAAGGCATATGCCGGGAATCCAACACACACTATCTACAGTAGTGGACACGCCATATGGACGAGGAGAGCCCGAATTATAAGATGAATAGAGAAGCAACACTCTATCTGGCGCCGGATGCGTTTGGAGGGAAGATTGTCCGTCGATGGTTCAGTCGGTACTCGCCGCTTCCCCCTTCAGTTAAAAATTTTGGTCTGGTTTGTGTCATTTTTCGAACGAGGAAGTCGAGCCTCGTTGTCGATGTAAGTATGTATCTCTGAAGTTCTTTTTCGTAGCCTATGCATTTGCATTTGCTGTGCAACAAGGGCTTATTGAAAGACGGATAAGTTACGATCCAAACCAGATCAGAGCGGTCAAAGCTTCTACACTTCAATTACCTCTTTCGAAGAGAGGGAAGAAGAGGCTGTAATTCCCCTTCATCTGTAGCCTGCAAAGTTGTTTTCCGTGAATACATTTGTCGACTTGAAGCCGGGAAACGCCGCCCATGCGCCACTACCAAAACTACGACTGAGGGAACGTCTCGGTACAGCGAAGTCAAGTCCAGATCCTCATCGTCGTTCAACGTAGTTTCGTAGGGATGTAATCCAACAGCCTCCAGAAAGTTCAAGTGGAAAAAAAAACTTGTGTTCCACCTCTTTCATTTCGAAGATTCAATCATGTAAACTTGCAAAATATCACAACGAACATCGCTCAATCGGGAGAAGCCTTCTGTTGTCAGGATCGATCGTTTCCACCTTCTTCACCTTCACCTTGAAGTCAGCGGTCTCCTCCTTTCGCGGAGCGTCACTATGGTCAAATCCTTCTGAGTCCGAGTCTTCATGAGTGGCGGGCCAGAGCCTAGCACTTTTCCACGTAAGTGAGCCCTTCCCGCCCGAAACCTTTTCGTTTACAAAAAATTGGTACTGGTACAGATTACATTCAAACGCTCTATATTGATCTTCATTTCCCTTCCCTTCCTCCCGCGGTTGATTAATTTACTACAATGTTCATATCATTTAGCAAAAGTCCAAGAGAACGAAGCAAGAAAAGGCACACACCGTGATGACAGTAGGCTCTTCCCTTCCCAAAAATTCTTTCAAATTGCTCAGTTTGAGGGCAACCTAGCCACACCAATCAGTCTCCTTCTCACACGACGCAAATAAAATGCCACTTACTTCGATCAACCCCTTAAGCCCATCACTTGCCGCTTTCTCCAAAGCTTCTTGACCAGCGTTTGGAGCAACATACCTCTCAACATACATTCTAACCGTTGCACCCTGACTTCCAGTCCCACTCAGCCTAAACACAACCCGGCTTCCATCCGAGAATTCCACAACCTGTCCCTGGTTCTTACTTACGCTTTTATCAACGGGGTCCGTGTAGCTGAAGTTACTCAGTTCCTTGACGGCGTATTTCTCTTTGGTCGACGTGGAAGAGAACTCTTTCTTGATGAGGGAGGATTCGGAAAGATGCTTATTCAAAGCATCGACGAGCTTTTGAGCGCCATCCGAAGACACTTCTTCATAATCGTATCGTGAGAAGTAGCTGCGACCGTATTTGGAGTAATGGCGCTGGAGTAGGTCGTTGATGCCCAATAGCTTGTTGGGGGATTGAGAGTTGGCATATGCAATGATGTTTAGCCACGCTGTTGATTACTGTTAGATCTCGAACTATCGAGCGCTGCAGATTCTGTAACACTTACCGACGACAGCCCATAAACCATCCTTCTCTCGTATATGATCACTTCCAGTGCCAAACGATTCTTCACCACAAATAGATAATCTCCCAGCATCCATAAGGTTTCCAAAGAACTTCCATCCTGGACAAAGGACTCGGCGCTTGCATATCCAACAAACTTGTACCACTCACCAGTCGGAACTTCGAAGTATTCCAGGCCTTTCTTCTGGGCAACCAGATCTATTGCCTTACTTGTCGGCATACTCCTCGCCAAGCCTTTGACACCACCGTTCTTCTTGTGGAAGTACGGGATAGCTTCCTCAGCCCAATCGGCAATGACAGCTACACTGTCACTAGGTGTAACAAACGCGCCCTTGCCGTAAATCATGTTCCTGTCACCATCACCATCACTGGCAGCACCGAAATGGATGTTATTGGCCTCGACCGCATTTACCAATGACTTTGCATATGTGAGGTTAGGATCGGGGTGTCCTCCACCGAAATCAGGAAGGGGTATGCAATTTTGAACGGACGATTCAGAAAGTCCAAGCAGTTTGGTGAAGAGGCGTGACGCATACGGACCAGTTACACCATGAAGACCATCGAAGAGAACAGTGTATTCAGGGTGTGTGTCGAGGAACTTTTTGATAAGGGGAATATCGAAGATATCCTGCAATAAGGTGATGTAGTCCTCAACCGAGTCGAGTATAGTCACTTTTGCTGGACCAAAAGTGGTTTCGCCAATCTTGTCGAGGTCTACAGGAGGTGCTTCAATGACTTTATATGAAGAGATGTTCTTGGTCGCCGCAAAAATCTTATCGGTGACATTTTCTGGAGCTGGTCCACCGTTCGAAACGTTGTATTTAATACCGAAGTCGGCATTGGGTCCCCCGGGGTTGTGGGATGCAGTGAGAAGAATACCGCCGTTTGCTTTGTATTTCCTGATCACGTTCGAAGCAGCTGGGGTAGATAAGATGCCTTTGTGACCGATAATAAATTTGGCAACCCCATTGGCAACCCCGATTTTGAGGATCGTTTGAACGGTCTCTGGGGAGAAGAAACGACCGTCGCCTCCGATAACGAGTGTAAAATCATCCGAAAGCGGTGCGATGGACGTGAAAATGGCTTGAACAAAGTTTTCCGTATAATGCTAGAGATAATTGCCCGATTAACGCGATGCTGATAAAAATATACTTCTGGAAATTTACCTCTTGCTGGAAAACTTTGACTCTACCGCATAAATCAGATCAAGCGGAAGCCAACTGGGAAAGACTAACCTTTTTCTTAGGCCAGAAGTACCGGGTTTCTGGCCTTCAAAGGGTTTTGTAGAGATTTCCTTGACTGGGAATGACATGGTTATCGATGAAGAAGTTTCTGTAGCGCGATTGCATGGACTACTTATAACCTGGACCAGGATACTCGACCAGTGACGCCATACACGTGCATGCAAGCCCAAACGTTGACATAAGATTCTCTGCTTCGAGCAACAGCTGATATCCGACTCGTGTACCTAAAATACTACACTACGGGGTAAAATATCGGAAGGAGAAGGGTCCGCATTTTCACCAGCTCACTGCGCCGGCGATTCCAATACAGACACGCAAGGAATGAACACCCTCGTTTAAAGACCAGACAATATCTTGGGTAGCGTTCCTGGTGGGAATTCTTCCTTCGTTCAGCCGGAATAGCTTTGAGAGTGCCTCTACAAGCGAAATAGGTCGAATGCGATAGGAGAATATGACATCCTAATTGTGTTGATCTGTAGTGCTCTGTGAGATCCGAACGTTGCGGATGAAATAACTAGCAGACAATCCTTTCAGTAGCTAGTAGCTGAAGATTAATCATAAGTACTCCACGGATGCGTATACATTGAGCCAGTTGACGATCCACTTACAACACACTAGCAAATCATCCAGCTGTACGTCGAAGATATAACCTCGTGAGGGTGCTTGTTGGATGATAGCATTGTATAACCCCGGAAGACCAAAAACCTTGAGTGCCCCTCCTCGAACTAAAAAAAAACCGCGGTCATCGTCGGTATCCCTTTCCGGGGACACCGAGGGTGATTTTGGCGAGTGGCTTTAGATTTTCCTCATCACAGCAATAGATTGCACATGCAAGGATTCGTTCCATATTCCACAAATCGAGACTTGTCGTGCACGGAGAAAATTCTCGAAGGAAGCACCGGATGTGTGTATATTGCGCAATGTCAGCGCCACTTCTCCTGGTCCAACGTCGAGCAAATGTTCCAGGAACCCAGAAGGTCAGCGTCACGTTTCCTTTTGAAGATTATTCGAGGGAAATACAAGTCACTTCTTGAGATATACAAGAGTCGATCACAATCTGGGTGAGCGGAAAGAATTTGTCGATACAACATGTCCAGATCAGCGAAGGGTGACTCGGGGGGTAGGGTTATGAGAGAGGCTGAGCACCATCTCCAATCGCGTGCATGGATTCGAATGTTCGCCGATTCATCGTCTTGATGACTGTGGAAGCATGAATGACCTGCCCACATGCTTTTTCCACGAGCAGTTCGATAACGTCCATGGATGGCCATGGGGACCGGAATAGGATACCCCAATTTCTAGGTTCAACGCGGATTTGTGCGAATTTATCCGAGGGATACCGGCAATTTGTGAGTCTGCAAGTTCAGCGCTCAGCATACTGCAGGCGACGATTGACGATGTGCGAATGAAAGAATTCTCCAGGCAGTAAATGTGGCAAGCCAAACGATCTCCCGTGAGAGAAGATAAAAAAGCGGGGAGGATAACGCAGTGGGAAGAGCTGCTGCCAAGGTGCATGAATGGTGCGGTGGAAACCCCATTGGCATGCAAAATAGGGACGAGGGGTTTCTCATTAGAGGCAGACCGCACACCAACTGCACGCGACGCGATTGCGGCTGGCGCATCATCTTAAGCGAACACCACCACGTCAAATGTCAAATCCAGGACCCAAGGCATCTCTCGACCTCACACACGTACTATACGATGACGCCTCTTTTCTGTCTTTCCTTCTCGCTATTATAACACTAAGCCCAATCCTTCTTATGGCTTCCTACGCAGCCCTCGCAGTCCAATCCAGGGAACTCACCATAATCGTTATGTGGGCAGGACAATTAACGAACGAAGCATTGAACTACATAATCAAACATATAATAAGAGAAGATAGACCTACTGGTGTGTCTATTTACCTCTCACTTCATCACCAGCTCTCATTCCCAACAACTCAGACATGGTCGGCAACGGCTACGGTTTCCCTTCAAGTCACAGCCAATACATGGGATACTTTTCCTCCTTCCTAATCCTCCACATGTTCTTCAAACATAGATTCTCTTCATCCGGGTACCCTCTTCTCGATAGAGCGTTTAGAGCTCTAATATACCTCGCATTGCTAGCGTGGGCGGGAGCAGTCGCGTATTCACGGTTAGACACCCCTTGCTTTCTTCAGATTACATCGTTGGATTAACATCATTTCAGTTATCGCCTCAACTACCACACGCCTCACCAGATCTACTGGGGCCTCTTCATCGGATCGTCATTCGCAGTATCTCTCTACGCCACCTTTGAGCTTCTTCCATTTTCATCTGCCCTCAAATCATTCATATTAACCAATCCTGTTTCCGAGTTCCTAGAAATACGTGATGGATGGGCTGTGTGGTCGGATGGTGGTCGTCAAGACGAATGGAAGAGGTGGAGGAGAGAGTGGGAAGAGTTGAGAAGAAAGAAGCGGGCATAGACCCTTGATCGGTACCCTACTGAGTTGGACGTGAATGCATGACCCCCCCCCCCCCCCCACTGTATTACTAGGACGTTCACACACACACACAAGTCGCAACCACTTCCGAAGTTTGTTGAGTCCATCGACAACGGTCTGGCTGCGGACACCAGAGACGCAATCCATCTCATATGGCAGTCCTTGAAACCGTAATTTAACCGATAAAGTTACAAAGGAGTGGGAAAGGTATAGAAACGTAGTCAAATGTGAGGTATATGCTGAACGTGCCCACTACTTAAGCTGAGTGATACACAGCAATATAATTAATCTTCCACTTCGCATCTGCAAAACCAACGTTATTACCTCCATCACCAGAAGATCACAAGCGCAAAGCAACTACTCACTATCGTAGTTCCTTGGATTCTGAACAGCGTCACCACACTTCCCAGGACACCCTGCAGATTCATATGTTGAACCCGCCCAGTCCCCGCACAACGTAGTATCAATCACCAGTTCATGTTCATAGAAATGTTTCCCAACATCACAACTGTCCCCATTCTCCCAAAACGCCACTGGTTTTCCCCAATCCGGAGATCCTGGGTGTGGATTCAACTCGGTGATGTCTTTTGGGATGCTGTCTCTAGGGAAGAACCACGCTTTAATCCCTTCGCTATCCCACAAGTGGACGTAGACGCCTCCACCCTTTTGATTGAAACCTTGTCCATAGGAACAGGGATTATCGTCAAAGAATGGGCAACCGCTGTTGTCGCCATTGATAGTCGCGCATTGAGAATTCCCCGTCGTGGTAGAGACTTGAGGCTTCACTCCGGGGTCAAGTGTGCAGCTAAGAGAGGTGTGGACGGTAAGTTGGTTTCGGTTCGAGTTATGAACGCCTTCTAATACGTCGATTTCGCCTGCGTCAAAAAATGAGCGGGGTTAGCGGTCAGTGGGAGAGAAATGCCTGCTCACCGCCGTTCGGCCAATCTGGGCCTACAGACCTACAGTACGAAGACGTGAGCTAGATTCATCTCGCCCTGAAACACCACGCGTCCTACTCACCAATACGCAGGCCAAACGCTACACCCAAATGGCATGGCCCAAAAGTCAGCGACGAATAAGCCTTGATTGTATGTCTTCGGAGAGCTGATCCGGACTCTATATATGCGCTCCTTATTAACGATCGACGACAGAAACGCATCCAGAAAAGCTCACGAAGCACGATTCTTCCCTGGGGGAAGGTTAGAGGTGTTGTCCACAGCGAGGACAGTTGTTCCGTCCTTCTGCACGTATGCCAAACCCTTTTTGATCGCGTCTTCTCGATTCTGATAGTCAACCATACCGTGTGTGGGGTCAGGCTCAGAGAAGAAGTTCCATTGACTGCGCGAATGCCAGGGACAACGTTGATATGAGCGAAATGTCGATACGCAATATGAACGCCATTACTTACTTTATGATGTCCTCTCCGCAGTACTTGTCCTGAAGGGCATATTTGATGTTGCGAGGTTTAGTTTGGGATCCATGATGATTTCGACGAAAAGATGACGTTGAATCGAAGGATCGGCGATGACCAGCAAGGCATAAAAAAGGTAGTGAGAATAGTGAGAGGATTAAAAATGTAACTGAAGGTAGCTTCATGATAGTGAGTGTGTGAAGAGAGTAGCAATTGTTGTGGAACTTCACAACCGGGCTCTATATATACTGGCAGCAGTCCAAGCGGAATGTGGCAGGAGAACAATGAGTGTGGTGGCAGTGGCAGTCCAAGCACGAGCGATTCCCTCTGCAGGTGGTCAAAGAGCTTCAGCTTGAAACACACGTTGCGATCGCAAGGCTAACAGTGCGAGGCATTAATATCTGCATAAAAGAGAGAACACTGAGCCCTCAATGACCGATTCGTTGAGCAGTAAGACTATAGAGGGGGCTGACAGGCAAGAATCGCCAGTACCCGTCCAACCAAATTCCATCAACTCTGCGACCTTATGGCACCCACCAACGCGTAGAAAATAAGAAAAAAGTCGCAAGAAACGATTGTTATTTGCAAGGTAAGGTCATGGAAATCGCGCGTTGGACCCTTGACAGATATCATTGCGATGCTAGGCGAGCCGGAGTGTGCGAAGTCGGAGGCGGTACAGTTCTCATATACAAAACACGAGCTCAACGGTGATGATAATTGGAAGAGGTTGCAACAATCCACCGGCGTTGCGTCTTGGGTAGCATTGGCGTACATTTCCATATAATCAGTAACGAGGCCGTTGATTTCATCGTAAAACTGTTTCGCAGTTCATCCAGGGCAAGTGATCTCTAGGAAAGATGCGTGGAATCGGTTTAGCGTCGGATGAGCTGGACACGCGTTTGACGTTGAGGCCTTGAGGAGGTGAGGCCGGTGAGTATAAGACTAGTAACAGTGAGTGATTAGGATGCACGTGGCTGTGTTGGACACATACCTTGAAGGATTTTCATCAAACTTACCCATTTTGGAGATCCTACACCTCCACGTCGCGTCAGGAGCAGGAGCTAGCTCCTTTCCCATCCCAAAACTATTCTATACGCCCGCAGGAGTCTCCAGAGTCAAGGCCCCTGTCAGGCCACCATAAAAAGCCCACCAAAGTCGACTGAAGCCCCTCAACCTTCTTGCTTTCTGCCTCCCATCTTCAACTTATCGAACACTCGAAATGAGCTTCACCAGCAAACTCTCTCGCTTCACCAAGGCCTCTGCTGCTTCCTCTAACACTGCTA
>MU127857.1:175231-187804 GCA_014904975.1 Marasmius fiardii PR-910
AAATACCTCAATTGTCACTCCCCTCACTCCCCCCACTCCCAGGATTCAATGCCATGGATACAGACTGGGTATTCTGGCCAAATACCCAGTATGTATTCATAGTATTGGATTCTGAACAGCATTCACAAAAACTCGTTCAATACAAGACCCAAACTTGGCCTATACCATGCGTCCCGCGGCACTTCTCCACGCAATCTAATGACCGCGAAGTTCAAGCTCAACGTACTTCTGCTTGCTCCTCGACAACCGGATACAATTTTCGCTTCCAACCTCGGCTCACCTTATACCCCTAACCACCGATTAACTCCAGATCATCAATGATCGACCGTAAAACGTTGTCATTTTGCACTCTGTGTTTCGCCTGCTCCTCGACAATCGGATACTTCCCGTAGTTGTGACTCGACCGGATTAGCCTTTACCCCCTCAAGCCTAGTTCATACTCACAGCTCATTAACGTCTACCTCTTCGCAAAACGATGGCTTCAACCTCTGAGATGGTCCACCAATGTCGTATCTCCCTCTTACGTTCAAAAATGCTTTACTTCCCCCCCTAGGGGAGCTCCTCGACGATTTGATGACTTGCCACCGGCTCCTATGAATATCCTACCGTCATTCCTCCCACTCGCGGCATCCCAAACTCACTAAACCCTCTGAACCTATACCCATTGCAAGTTTCTCCACTCGCTGCAATCATCTGGTCGCTCCGAATACTTCCCCACTCGAAAGCCGCGGTGTCTTGCCACTTCAATCGCCAATTTTACCGTGTCACTTGCCTCCGTGACTGATGCCCTCTAATAACCCTGTTTCATTCGTATGGGACGTTTATGGCAATCGTCTGGTCGAGGTCTTCAAAGAACGTAAGCCCTTCAACAGCTATATCCTCTAATATCCCATTTCTGACGATATAGTTCACTCTGTCGCTATCCTGTAAATGGCATAGAGACTTCATGATGGGCAAGGTGCTGATTATTGGGGAAGAGTAGACTCTGCATATTATCGACGAACTGCCAGCTCAGATCTGTTTAATCTTCGAGTGTATGTGGTATTTGAGAAAGATTACATGTACGCCTTCAGCGTCAGATAAAGATCACTCGAGTATACTACCCGAAACGATCTACATTAATTAGAAAATCGTTTAGAATAAGCAACTGATCACGGAACAACACGTATGCATATACATCTACATTGCTTCAGTCCGAATTGTCCACCCATCAAGGTGCCAATCGGAGTAGCAAGCTTCTGAGAGTCATGGCCCCAATGACAAACGTTACCAAGAATGTTTCTTGAATCTTTTCTGGTGTTCCAGTTGAATACAATACTCTACAACTCTATTAATCTACCTCCAATACAGTACCACGTTGCACACTACCCCATCCTGAAAAGCAGGAAGAAAGTCAGCAAAAGATAATAGCAGGAACTAAGAACCTGCACTGACCAACTAAACGCCAATGTTTCTCAATTCTCCGAGAGAGTGCAACCTTTTCACCAATCTCGGTACATGCAGGCGATGTTAACTGGATCTTGGCCAGATCAGCCTTGACACTCACGACACGACCACCAGTCGATGTAGAGCCAATGTTGACGAGCAAGAGTTCACTCTTGGCGAGTTTCGCAACTTTGGTTTGCTTCTTGTCTTCACTCTTAACACCTAACAGACGACGGAGGAGGAAGAGATTGATTTCGAGTTCTGAAAAAAGCAATTTTAGTGGCTTGGTAGGGTTTCAAAGTCCTTCAACCAACCGGAATATATCAGAGGCAAACTGCCAACAGTCCCCAATACTTGTCCAACCAATCTATCAGCTCTGCACAAAGTAGGGTCAATCCTAGTTCCGACGCCAATCAATCCTCCCGGAACAGCGAATTGTAGAAGATTATTCTCTGCGTGGAGAGACATGATCCGGCTGAATATGGGCTTGCAACGCGCACGTCCTTGAGCGTCTTTCGTTACAATACCAGGCCGTATTTCAATTTCCTGGCCTAGTCGTAAGACACCCGTGAGGATGGATCCTCCAGCAACACCACCCTTCAGTTCATCTACTTCAGCACCAGGCTTGTTGACGTCGAATGACCGGATGACAATGAGTCTAGGGTCGGAGGTGAAGTCGCGGACGGGAATTGGAATGTTTTTGACGATGTACTCGTTTACAGCATCGATGTTGTATTTCAACTGTGCAGATATGGGGACAATGGGCGAATTTTCAGCGACGGTGCCTGGAAAGCATAACGTTCATTAGCTTTTTTTTTCGACCGGAGGAAACGAATAGGAGGTCACCTTTGACGAAGGCTGATATGCTCTTTTGATGTTCCAATGCTTGGGTCTCCTTGATCAAATCGACCTTGTTCTGCAATATGATGATGTTTTCTAGCCTCATAATTTCTACGGCTGCCAGATGTTCCGATGTTTGAGGTTGAGGACAGGTTTCATTCGCAGCAACGAGAAGAAGTGCAGCATCCATGACTGCGGCACCGTTCAACATTGTAGCCATGAGGATGTCGTGTCCGGGACAATCGACAAAGGAGACATGTCTGAGCAACTTCATTCGATGACCACATCCAGGACGTTCGCAAGGAGGATTGTCTTCTTTATCTGAACGATACGATCTATAGCATCCTGGACGAGGACAGGCATCGTTCGAGCATTTGTAGATCTAGGTGAAGGATCAGAATGGAAGCTTTTCTCTCTCTCTGGGAAACGCACTTTCGCATTTGCATAACCAAGCTTGATAGTGATATTCCTAACCAACTCATTCTTAAACCTGACTGTCTGTACTCCCGATATCGCCTTCACCACCGTAGACTTTCCGTGTGCGACATGTCCGATAGTGCCTAAGATCCACGTTCATCATATCGATCATTGTCGTTTGCAAGTTTCTGTACCCACCTAAGTTGATAGTAGCCTTTTGCAAAGTCAGAGTTAAGAATTATGCTGTCCAAAAAAATATTTGTTACCTGTTTTGATATGACTTCGGGTGAAAGAGGTGTGAGGGTCGATGTATCCACTTCGACTTGAGGAGCGACATCCTCTTCATCTTCAGATTCTGAGCCCGAATCTCCGTGGTTTTTCTGTAGTGTTTCATCGCCAGGCATTTTGAATGTTTTTTTGAATCCTGAAGGACTGGTGACGACGAAGGTGGAAGTCAAGCTTTCAAGTTGCACGCGGCACCTCACCCGCTCTGACTCAACTCTTGTCGATCAAAAGAAACTATGTATCCCCCAACCATCATCATACCTCAAATCATCTAGCTTCCTTACTGTGAAACTCCTTCGCTCACCTACTAGAATCTTCAAGGACGGCCAGATCTCTCCGAGTCTGTTCGCTGAAACCTGTGTTGCATACTTGGACTCTGCGGATCGAATGGTCCTACATCAAATTTGGCATTACCGGTCTTCGCATCGCATGGGGAGAAAATAATCATAACATCCGTACTTTTGATACACTGTTACGACCGTCTCTTGGTATCACAACCTGGTCCGTATCGTGTTTATAATTGTAATCTATGGCGTTCAAGATGCCTAGGGATTTTGATTTGGTATTCGGTGCATACCCTATGTCTCATTGCTTGTTCCACTGGTGTCGGGGAGGAAGAAGTAGCGAGCTGGACCGCAATATGGATCGCACCTCGCGCCAGCCTACCTCCTCTGCACGATGACTAGCACCCTACTCAAGTACACAGGGATGCGCGCCCTTTTTGCCCGACTTCGCCCTCTTATTCATCGGGTACCCCAGTTTCTTAGCACTTGAACGGATATTTGAATACTGTCCAGTGTTGCTCAGGGTTACATTCCATTACCTTTCTTTTCTCTCTGCTTGTTCTCGAATTCTACATGTTTTCACTCTTTGAAGCCCTCATTTCGTTGGCAATAGCCGCTTCGGTGACTGCAGTCGATTTCACGCCATCTATCTATAACGTCACCGATACTAAAGTTGTCGGAGGGTCCTTACCTGCGCAGGAAAGACCAACGCAGTTTCTCACTCTTGGTGTCAGATTCCAGAACTACACATGTACAGATGCGGGCATTTACACATGAGTCCATGTTTTAAACTCAACGCTTCCAAGATTGTTCACCTGTGTTCCCTCTGCTAATCCAGGTCGGTCGGTGCTGTAGCCGAGATGTTTGATGTTTCATGCCGATTCGGGTTACGCCTCGACAAGTTACCGGATCTAACTACCGATCCTTTCAAGGCATGAATTCAAGGAAACCCCTCCTGTACTAGAGATACATACAGAAGCGCGGCTTCCTCCGTCTCGCCTCTCACCAAGATGCTCCCTTGTCCCTGTTTAAGCCAGACGGACCAGTAGTTTCAGCTATGAAGAAGGTTTCATCACTCGACAAGTTAGTCCTTGGACAGCACTTTTTTGTCTCCAATCCTGTTACCGGAAAGAGCATAAGTCCGAAATGGGACTTCACCAACGTGCAGAAAAACCCCAACTTCTTCGTAGTAGTCGATAAGAAGGCCGCGATCCCCGCTCCTACGGGCCCTCAGGACGTTGATTGGCTGGATTTGACGAACATTTCTGGATCCTTGAGCTTTGAGGTCTATCGAACCGACACCCGTGGTGGACAGCCTCCTAAAAAAGTGAGAGAATCAAATGGCTGTTCCATGGCCCGTATGCTTACAAATAGAGTCAGTGTCAACCAGGTTCCTCTCCGATCAGCGTGAAATACACGGCTATATACTGTAAGTGTGCCCACTTTGTTCATGTTCAAGCATTCCTTAATCATTTCCTGCAGATTTCACTCGACCGAAATCGGCGTGATGTCTTTGAGTCTCGTTAGGGCCTTGATGGGTTTATCTCTGTTTACCGTCGTCTATGGACATCTTTTTCACATTATCGGACTTTTTTCTGTTGCATATCTTATTCCGGAATCCCCGTTTATGGTGGCGCCGGTAACTCTCCGAGATCTTCAATAGCATGATGAGATCAAGTTTGAATTGTTAAAAACCTTGCACTCGCACTAACTGAACTCAATCAGGCTCGCTTGAAGCGCAATCTTGTCGTCGTCCATCATCAATTGGAATTCGAGCCAAAGTTTGGCAACTGTTCAGAGGGTGTTCGGGATATCAGTCATTACTAATGACATCTTGCTCAATCCTCAAAAAATCCAATTCCATTGCTTGATGATACAAAAATGTTTCACAACAGGACGAAGAGAATGAAATGTTTATTCAAAATCAGCTACACAAAGACTGCTCCTGTTCTTTAACTTCCATCTATCAAGTCATCTTAAGAGACGGTAACGGTAGCAGTTCCACTGCTCTGGTAGCCCTCGGTAGCGATGATCTGGTAGTTGTGGGTCGAGCCCAAGGTCATGCCGAAGTTACGCCAAGCGTTGAAGTGGCAAGAAACAGTGACGGATCCGCTAACCGCGCCCCCTGGGTTCTTCTTGGGGTTTCGGACAGACCAGAATTGCTAGAAAATCGCAAGCACGTCAGTCACATCGTGTAGTCAAAAGGTCGAGGAAGGCAAACCTGGAAAGTCTGGGTGCCGTCAATGGAAGGAGCATTGTATCGCCAGGTAGAAAGAACGTCGTAGCTCGCACCGTCGCAGGTGACGCTTCCCTTCTTCTGAGCAGCCGAGGCCGGGTTATAGGATCCGTAAGATTCGACAATGTAGTATTCGATCAGAGCGTTACGGGTCCAACCATAGACGGAGAGATAGCTGTTTCCGTTGGGTTGGTAAGTACCGCTGTAGTTGATGGTCCTGACAAGAGAGGATGAGTCAATGGGAGGGATTCGAGCGGATAAGTACGCTTGGGATATACCTGGAGGGGCTTCCGGGGTTCCATCCCTTTCCACCGACAAGGTTCCCGTTGTTACCAGACCAGGTGAGAGTGTACGAACCGCCGGCGTTATTGGTGTAGGTAGCCTGAGCAGCATTGTCTGTCCACCAAGAGTAGTAGTAACCGTTACTGGTTCCTGTAGAACTGGGGGTACCGCCCCGCTCAACAAGAACAGGAACATTAGCTTCGATGGTCGCGTTAGTGGCGGGTGCGGCCAAAACGCCTGCAGCAGCGACTGTGGCAACGAAGAGGGAAGTGAAGGAAACCATTACTAGCTTAACTCTGTACGAAGGTTCTGTACGAGGGTTGATGTTGATGTCCGTCGAGAGCCCTGGTTTTTAAACTTTGTCGCAAAAACGTCGGTCCGAAACATACCAATCACAAGTTGTCACTTTTCATGGTGACAACTGTAGCTAAAGAGATCCTGTCCTCGGTCGTCAATGAAGCAATTCATCCGAAGGTACGGGGGCCGTTTGTAGACAGTCACTTCCAAAGTTGACCCGCGTCTCAACGAGATTTTCGACACACTACAGGACGGTCCTCGAGAGCAGTAGCGGCCGCCGACTAGAGAATATTGAGAAGATCCGTACCAGTTGAATTTCCATGTCGAACATGTGCACAGAAGGGGTAATTGTCGGATTGTTGGAAGAGAGACACCTGTGCGTCAGAACCGCAGGCAAGAAGAGGTAGCACCAAAATAAACTTGGATGCCGGAGTATTAGAGTGAAGAAATCCATAGTATCAAAGGGCCCCGGGGTCATGTCAGCTTTTCAGTTCTTCTTATGCGGTAACTGTACAGAGTTTTTATGCGGTAAGTTGGATACCTGAAATGGAAACACTTGCCGGCAACTTACCGGCACTCCGAATGTGTCGGGAAGTTCCGCGTTAACTGTACAGTTGTTCCCAAGCCACCTCCCAGTTTGGAAAGTCCATCAATTCAGCTCACCACCAAGTCCAGCAACTTCAAAACTAGGTTCGTCGCCGTCAGTACCCCTCATAATCCAAAACTAATAACTTGAAACAAAGCCGCAAGATGGGCGCATACAAATACGTGGGGGAACTATACAAAAAGAAGCAGTCGGATATCTTGCGTTTTCTTTTCCGTGTGAGGTGCGTAAAATCAGGTTCGATCCCTCGCAAAAGTGGCTCTGAATAGCATCTGGCAGGTGCTGGGAGTACCGTCAACTGAACGTTATTCACCGTGCTTCGCGCCCCTCCAGACCTGACAAGGCTCGCCGCCTCGGCTACAAGGCTAAGCAAGGATATGTTATCTACCGTATCCGCGTTCGCAGGGGTAACCGCAAGAAGCCCGTCCCCAAGGGTGCGCCTTGACTTTGCATTGGATTTGGAGCAGGAGCTAATTTGATTTCATCAAATAGGTGCAACCTACGGCAAGCCCGTTCGTCAGGGTGTTAATCACCTCAAATATCAACGAGGATTGAGAAGCACTGCAGAGGAGCGTGTCGGTCGTCGTTGCGGAAACCTCCGTGTCCTAAATTCCTACTGGATCAACCAGGATGGCGTCTATAAGTACTTCGAAGTCATCTGTGTCGACCCATCCCACAAGGCCGTACGTTTTTTGTTCTCCAACCAGTCTAGCTAGTTCTAACAACTCTGTGGTGTAGATCCGTAGGGATCCTCGCATCAACTGGATCGTCAACGCGGTTCACAAGCGTCGCGAAGCCCGTGGTCTGACCGCTATTGGGAAGCAGGTGTGTTTTACACTCTTTGCTTGTAAGACTATGTTTAACTTTTATCTTTGGTCAGAACCGCGGTCTTGGAAAGGGCCACCGCTACAATCACACCCCCGCTCGCTCTACTTGGCGCAAACACAACACACTCAGCTTGCGCCGATACCGGTGATCTACTCTCTCTGTGTAGATTCTCGCTATGCTGTAGTCGCTCAGTCCATGTTCTATATTCCCATGTCGCGTTCAAAAATGTCATGCCGATCATGTGTTTCTTATCGAGTTTACCGTGTCGTTGAATCTGACAGAATTCGAAGCTCGAGCTCTAGCTACTTACCTACGGTTTGGCGTGACTAATGTTAGGGCCTGGCTCAGACCATGACAGGTCTGAAGGCTGATTTTTAGTGTGAAAGCCGTCGAACGTTTGGAGTCCTCATTGACTCCTAGTCTTGTCGCGCCACTAACCAAGCCTTGGTCCAGGTTTATATAGAACATTGAGAGACGTGAGATTTTATGCTCTGGAGTCGCGACTGTCGGACTCAGGCAGCCTCAGGCAAGCACATACTTACAAAAGGGGATGAATTGCAGGCAGCTTTGGGAAAATTTTTTTGACGTGTAGGACCATGATATAAAAGCACAAGCTCCTACTTTATTTGACACGAGCTTTCGCTTGCTTCAAGTTCAGGTGCACTGTGGCCGTCCCTCCACTGCTCTATACAACCCACGGGAATCGACCTTTTTCCTCCAATTTCTACAGACCCCCTCAATCGACATTCACGATCGCCTCGAGAAAGTTGACGAAAAGCGGCTAAACGGAAGATGGCAAACTCCAGTATTGATCACCAAAAAATCGACGTCCCCGACTCCCCTCCCGAACTCGATGCTAGGAGTACGAAAAGCGACGTCGAAGACGTACCAATAACCCCGAAGAGGTTGCCCATCGACTATTCCTCACCTAGCGCTTTCTTTGGAAGCGTCGGGAAGAGATTTAGTATGATGTGGACCAAACGGTTCTTCCTATCGTTGTTGGCGGGTCAAGTGGTATCGTTGTGCATAACGTGCACTAATGTTACCACCACAGAGCTCGCAATTCGAGGGTGGGCGCTGCCTACTACTCAGTCCCTGTTCTTGTAAGCGATTGAAAGGTGGTTGTTGTGGGTCATTCGATCTCGTTATTCAATTGTCTGTGCCCAGGTACTTCACGCTATTTGCGGTTTACACACCATTCACGATATACAGGTGTAAGCTTTCATGTTATTTAATCCTGACAACTAGATGACAACATGTCTCCAATAGACGGGTTCAAGGGCTGGGCAGAGATGATGTTCCGAGATGGATGGAAATGTGAATTTGGTATTTGTGTCTTGAAATGTTCAAGAACTAATGTGTTTTCTGCTCAGACATCATATTGGCCGCCGCTGATGTAGAAGGCAACTTCATGGTCGTCAAAGCATACCAATACACCGATCTCTTATCGTGCATGTTACTCGACGCGATGGCTATTCCCTCTTGCTTGTTCTTCTCTTTCCTGTGGATGCGAACGAGATATCACTGGACGCAACTCCTCGCGAGTTTTAGATTCTCCCACAACGATGGATGCATGTTATACTTATTTACCCGTTGGTTTTTAGGGTGTAATCATTTGCTTGGGAGGGATGGCCATGCTTGTTGGCTCCGACATCATAACGGACAAGACCGCTTCTACTGCACTTGATAAGGCCAAAGGAGATGGATTCATGATCGCCGGTGCGATCTTGTATGGATTCAGTACGTGCTTCTGTCATACTCCCATTTATTAGGGGACTAATGGGTATGGTCTAGCTAACGCGACTGAGGAACTATTTGTCCGAAAAAGACCATTGTACGAGGTACGTTTCCGTGCTTATACAGATGGAGGCAGTTGGTTGACCAAATCTTCTTCCAGGTTGTCGGTCAATTAGGAATGTGGGGCGTCATCATCAGCGCTGCTCAGGCCGGTGGCTTAGAAGCTCGAGATTACAAGAACCACACTTGGAACGGTGCAACAGGTGCGTTTTAGTCATTTCCCCCGCGTGGAAAATCCTACTGATCACCTCATAGTTGGATTGATACTCACCTACACCGTGGGCATGCTCGTCCTATACACCGTAGCCCCCCTCCTCTACCGAATGGCATCTTCGGCATACTACAACCTCAGTATTCTCTCTGCCGATTTCTACGGCCTGTTGTTTGGCTTATTCTTATACGTGAATATTCGTCAAGTTTTACATTCACATCCTTAACTGACGTACCATCCCAGCACTATGACCCTTACTGGCTCTACTTTGTTTCCTTCGCCGTTATCATAGTGGGTCTAGTTACCTACTTCTGGTGGGCCGCACGTACGCCTTTTTTTATCTCTGTATCCTCGATCCTGTGATCTAAGCTGCGCCTGATTGTATAGCGGAAGAACAAGGAGAACTGACGGCACAAGCTCCAGAATACGTACGAGCGAGACGAGACAAACTTCGGGGTCCTCAGAAGATTGTCGGAGATGTCTGATTAAGGCTGATTTCTTCCGGGTGGGTGGCTCGGGCTTAACGACAGGGTGATTACATGCCTAGGCTAATGCGATGTAATTGTATGTTCTACCTGACTATCTTTCAACGACCTGTTGTCTGTCCGTGTAAACTATATATTCGAGAGATTTGTCGTACATCAGCAACGAAGCGGAACATCGAAGGTAAATAAGTGGTATGCGTAGTCCTAATCGTAGGTATAGCAAGTACATGCCCAGAAGATTACTGAGGTCTATCGCGAAAACCCCGAAACGAACAACTGGCACAAGTTTCCAGTGTTGGTTTTTTCATTCGGACCGAAATCGAACCAGCGAAATCGACACAGACGTGGCGCAGAAAAGATCGTTAGAGAAGTTTAGGGTGCTGTGAGAGGGGGAGATAACGGCAAGGTTGGACTTGACGGGGAAGGGGGTATAGGCGAGTCGAGTCGAGTCGAGTCGAGTTGGAAGCAAGAGTCGTATCTAGTTGTCGAGCAGGCGAAACAACAGCAGAGGAAGGTATTTGCGGGCGACTAGGTGATTAGAACGAGTACAAGAGCTTGAAATGGATATATTTCCAAAGGGAGTCTGGAGATTTTCGAGTGGGGGAGTGCCAGTGAGGTATTTAGGGGAGTTGGAGGGAAGTTATCAGATCGTCGAAGCGACGGAGGGCCGGGAGCAGGGTATCTTGACAGCAAGAGGCGGGTTTTCGGATACGTATTTGGTGGAGCCCTTCAGAGCTCGAGGCTTACTATCGTTTTGCGACAGGGTGAGCATCGACGAGCTATCCCTTGGAGCTACGAACTGCCTGGTCAGCGTATACGGGGTCTAGGCGAGTGGATTCGAGTTGGAAGTATGAGTCGTATCCAGTTGTCGAGGGGCAGGGCGAACACAGAGCCCAAAATGAGATCGCTCCGCCGTGACGGTCGGCCATTGGTGATCTGGTTATAGGGCAAGCTGAGGTTGGATAGCGGAAGTCATACCCGGTTGTCGAGGAGTAAGCTGTGGTACGTTGAGCTTTGCAGTCATTGGGTTGTGTGGAGGGTCGGGGCGGAAGTATACATCGGAGGGTATTTAGGCCAATTCCAAGTCTTGTATTCAACGGGTTCTTGCCCTCCAGAGTTCAATACTATGGATACAGACTGGGTATTTGGCCTATACCCAGTCTGTATCCATGGCATTGGACCCTGGGAGGCTAATGTTAGAGCGGGGTTCCAAGCTTCTTCAGGCTTCACTCGAGTTATCGACGGTGCTAGAGGAATTGTATGAGCGCGATCTTCAGAACAAAATTGAACCAACGAAATTAGCACAGACATGGAAAATAAAGAGTATTTGATCAGGAGAGCTGTAAGCCGGAGAGATGGCGATAAGGCTGTATCTGAGGGGGAGGAGGAATAGGCGAGTCCAGTGGAGTCGGAAGCAGGAGTCATATCTAGTCGTCGAGGAGCAGGCGGAACAACAGCAGAGCAACGTTGAACGGCCTGAGGTATGAGCTGCCGGTAGATAACATGCAGAGTCTACCGCAACACTCTCCTCAATACCCCTCATACATCGTCATCAATGGGGTGTGAAAGGATGTAATCGTTGAAGGACTTACGTTCTGTGTGGACATAGAGCCTGACCGGAGGATTGGCATAAACGCCCCACGGGAATATGTCCAGTCAGGCAGATTGAACCAGCAAAATCGACACACAGATAAAACAGATTTAGAGGGTATCAGTCGCAAATGCAAATGATGCGGGGAAAATGGCGATTGAAACTCCGGCAGGAGACCGCATCTTTTGAGCGGCGAAGTCGAGCAAAGGAACTTGAAATGGGTATAGGTTTTAACAGAGAATTCAGAGAGTTTTGAATGCTGTGAGTGGGGATGGAGAATGAGGAGAGCTAGAGGCAACTTTTGGAATTGTCGAAGAGGCGGAAGTAAAGCATTTTTGAAAGCAAGAGGGGGTTTCAGATACGTCATTGATGGACCATCTCAGAGATTGAGGCTATCGTTTCGCGACAAGGTAGACATTAATGAGCTGTGAGTGGGGGAGCTATGAACTGGACTTGGTAAGCGTAGGAAGGGTATTCGCGAGTCAAGTCGAGGGCAGGCGGAACACGGAGCGCAAGATGACAACGTTTCATGGTTGGCCATCGATGATCTGGAGTTAACCGGTGGTTAGGGTATAAGATAAGCCGAGGTTAGAAGCGAAAGTCGTATCCGGCTGTCGAGGAGCAGGCAGAAGTACGTTGAGCTTGAACTTCGCGGTCATCGGACTGCATGGAGAAGTGCCGCGGGACGCATGGTATAGGCCAAGTTTGGGTCTTGTATTGAACGAGTTTTTGTGAATGCTGTTCAGAATCCAATACTATGAATACATACTGGGTATTTGGCCAGAATACCCAGTCTGTATCCATGGCATTGAATCCTGGGAGTGGGGGGAGTGAGGGGAGTGACAATTGAGGTATTTAAGGGGGCTGGAGATAGGCTGTCAGATCGTCAACGAAACGGAGAGCGGGAGAAAGGAATTCTGGCAGCGGGAGGTAGGTTTGCAGATACGTAGTCGCTGAAACAGGAGACGGTACTTCAGAGCTCAAGGGTATT
>MU127858.1:29503-126250 GCA_014904975.1 Marasmius fiardii PR-910
TTTGAGTTGAGCCATGAAGGAACCCAGTTTGGATGCCACCGTGGACGCAACATATAACCCTGCTCTTTGAGCCATTCCTGATGATCTCTCCAGAAGAGTTCGCTTGTTTTGAGGCCACCAGGCAGGTCTTCTCGAAGATAACTGTTGCCTGGTTTGTCGTCTGACTTCCGCCTTGCAGTGGTGCTAACAGTTGGGGTGGACATTTGAGCTTGAGAAGGGCTGTGGTTCACGGATAGTTGAGGGAGGAGAGACGAGGGTGTATAATTGTGGAAAGGAAAGTACAAGGAAGAAGGGCACCATGTCAATAACAAAAAGGTTCGGCGGGAGGACTGACTTACACTGTCGTCCGCACGTGGTAATTACATAAGTGGCAAAAGCTACCCACCCGGAGCAATTCATGAATATTGCCGTCAGGCTTTTGTACTTATCGATGTACAGCACTGTTGCTTGAATATTCCCCATTCCCATGTCAGTCCTTTTTTTTATTCATTGCATAATGTGTTCTCACTATATTCAATAAACGGCAATCAATCCATGGTCAAAGCGGCGAAAGCACCGTTGTATTTCGACAGTGTCAAATCGTGCACAACTGCAAATCGGAACAGGCTTATAAGGATCACTCAAGTCCGAACCAGGTTATAACCCCAACTTTCTCTCTCTATTTCTGGTGTTGAACACCCCACTTTATCTATAGTCTTCCTCGCTATTCAAAATCCTCCCAAGCTTGCGAAACAGACAACCACGTCCAGATCCGAGTCTAGTACTCTCGCCCGAGCCTTTCTCTCACCTTCCTCCTGACATCCACGACACCCATCTCCTTTCGATGAGCAACTCGAGTAGTTCCACCACCCAGATTCTAAACGGAGCGTCCAAGGTCAACATTGAGACCAGTACTTTTTCGACCGTTGGAAGAAACCAGTACAACAGCTATCATACCCATCAAACCATCATTCAGAACCAGAGTCAAGCTACAGTTCTGAATAGTCGTGCCATGACCGTTATTGGAGCAATGTCAGGAGGTGCTCAAGTGATTAGTTGCCTCCTGTACATTTTTGAGCATGAGAGAACCGGAAAACTCTGTAAAGAGGGAATTGCTATCACATCCCGTAACGGAGCTCTCAAGGACCTGAAAATTCGTGTCGAGTCGACCGTGGATGTACTGATTAAGTACCATGACGCCATAGTTCTCATTGAAGATGAGGAGGCAACCAAGCACTTCAAAGAACTGTTTGTGTCTTTTCAAGAGTAAGTATTTTCCTCTCCCACTGGGTCAGTCGCGATTCCTAAGTGTGTCTTTCTATCTTCAGGTTCCTGGTCGAGATCAAAGGACTGGTCGAAGCGTTGGAGCACCGCTCATCACATAGAATCCTTCGTACTATCGTTCAGAATCTTCAACCATTCCGACGAAAAGCGAGCGCCAAAGTGTTTATACTGAGGGCGCAGTTCATCAAGTTGCAGGGTCGTGTGAATGTACGAGCCAGTGTCTATCTTCCGATTTCACGAAATCAATGCTCAATATGGTACATCTTTCAGGAAGGATCGCAGAAGGCTATTGCTCGAAAAGACCTTCTGGTTGTTCAGGATGCTACCTACGCTTCTCAGGACCTAAATGATGTTATGAAGGACGAGATTCCGGTCAGTCTACCTGCCTGATTTCGAATGTTTTCATTTGTTTCTCATAGAAATATAGCGCCTAAAGGGCCTTTCTGATCGTGAGATAAGAGTAAGTTGGTTGCGCATTTCCTGGTTTTCAATGCTCCAAGCTGATGTCACGCTTGAAAGTTGGAGTTGACAAAAATAGCGGTGGATTATCTTCCAAGCCGCGAAGAGGCACGCCTCTTCGCAACGAGATGTTTTGATAAATATTTTAAAACAGGTGCGTATTCTGTAGTCAATATATTCATTCATCATAAATGTTGACCATTTCCATGCAGAACATGAGACTAACTCTGACGAACCCCCGGCCGAAACAAGTGCCTCGAGCCCACCAATCCAGACTGAGCAGTTTGCAGCTGCAACCAAAGTGAACACGGCCCGTTCTGCTTACCCATCTCATTCGCATAATTACTCAGTGGAAAACATCATAGAGGATCTTACTAAAATCGTCCAGATAGGTGAAGGCGAGCCATCAGACGATCCTTTCAATAATCCCGACTATTTCCGGGACAATGTATCTGTTCTTTCATATCTGTCTCTCGCGACGGAAGACTCTCCACATTGATTTAGGACGCTTTGGTCAATGTCAAAAATAAGAACCGTCTTTATTGTAATCACTACCTTAATGTATTATTTAATCCTACTATAGTTCTCTTCATTCTCTTTGAGCATCTACTTCTGTCAACACTCCAAGGAAGTTTGTCGCGGGGATTTAAAAATGGTAGCTGTACACACATTCCTCACAGTTGCTGTGGCGTAAACGTTAAACCCACGCCGCCCTAGGCCTGATCGATTGATTGCACTTTGACAAAGAACAATACAGTAACCCTAGCCCTTGTAATCTCGACATCAAACTATAATCAATTTGCGGCGCATTGACATCGAACAGAACATTATTTTTTTAACAAGGCAAGCCCTTCTACACCGGACAGTGAGTCGGTGCTCTTCTATTCGCCACGTTTCCGGGGGACTTGACAACTGTCATTGTTTCATTCAAAAGTGAACGGATATTGTCTTCCTAGGGAGCGTGAACGCGATCGGCTGCTCGGAAACGTCAAGTTTTGCTCTGCATCGTGCTGTTCCCTCGGCGTAGCCGTCAGTTCAGGGAACCTTGTACTTGAGAGCGACACAGATTCTAGCTGTACTGAACATCTAGGGCAGTACGAGGGAGTTGTAGACAATTCAAGTCGACTCGGGTGACATGCCTGGCAATTTGAGAGCACGAACCGCCGGAGTCATCTTCACGTCTTCAGGGTACAGCGGAAACGCAGGTCGGAGAATAGTACAGTTGACGAGGGCGATGAACTGCTTTCGCTACTAATCAATCACAGTTACCCCCAGAATGATCGTGTATTCGAGTCCGAAGGATTTCGATTACCTCCTATAGACCTTTTACAATAAAGGCGAATCGTGAGGTCCGACATTTAGTGGGCGGATCGTCCCCGAGATGAGGAATAATTGGAGAACTCACTGGCTCGTCACTTCCTCACATCAAGAGGATTGAAACAATTAGCTGGCGTGGGATCAGTGAAAACGAAAAGATATGAGGCCCTGATACACCACATATTTTTTTCCCGGATCCTTTGACAACGCTCCGTAGTACACGTCTACAGGGAGAAGATCGTAGAGCTCACCAGGGGCGACTCCAGAACTCTGGAACAGCGTCGTAAACCACTATAACGTCCCTGCCTTCGTATACGTCTACCTCACATGCGTCGAAAATTGACCGTGATATCTCAGTCTGTTATGGGCTTCTCACGATCATGAAGGAGCGGTGTCAGAGTAATTATCGTGGGAAACTCAAAGTATCCCCGATCTAATTCTCAGCAAGTCGTTCGTTACCTTTCCTAAATTCATCCTTAACAAAATAATATTACAAATCTCTTCCTAAAGTACAAACTAAAACTGGTCCGACAGACGGTATCCCCCTCACGGCCCCCCACTTCTACATCCTCAAGTAAATCTCGTCTGCGGGCATATGTGCTAACACAACTTTGTCAATAAAAGAAAATGAAATAATAAAAAAAGTGCAGACAACAAACACTCACATTAAGTTTCTCAGCATGCGAGTATTTATGCGTCTGCGTGCGACAATTCCAACCGTACCTTTAGAAAAACCAGTCGACACCTCGACAAACACCTACTTCAAGCCAAAAAAAAAAGCTCACCAGCAATTCTCTGCAGGAACATCATCTCCAGCTTGTATCCTCTTATTGAGTAACCACAAATGAAGATTCTCATCAAGCACCTTCGTGACGCAGTCAGAACAGAGCCAGTCTTCAGGTTTCCAGTCTTCGAATTCTGGTTGCTTGTAGTCACCGCCTAAGATATCTTGGACTATGTATTCGTACAAAGTCTCGTTGTGAGGCATGTTGCGGATCAAAGAGTTGAAGTATGGCCGCTCGACTTGGCTTACGCCAAGGTGACCCTTCAATCGCATCGGAAGCTTCATAGGTCCGAGGTCTTGATGATTAGCGGACAAGACATCGAAAGCTGATCATAAACGTCAACATACGCAACCAAAACACTGATAGAGAATCTCAACTCACTTGACGGCCCCCACAAATCGAATCCTTTCACTACATTACAGCGAGCACCTGAAACAGGGCGGGGTGAGACCAGGATGAAGAAACAGGTGATCCAACTCGACTCACATGCATCCGCCTCGCCTTCTATACTATCCAAGATCGATTTCCAATGTGAAGAGTCTTCAGGTGGTGGCTTGAGTTTTCGCTGTTCAAAGAGCTTGGTTATAGGATATGACAGGTAGCCCGAAATGAAAGGCGAAACGTTGTTTCCGTCGTATTCAAAGTCCCAATAATCGAAAGCTTCACCGACCGGTCCACTAGATTTACTGATGAAACAATCGTAGATGATACTGGGCCCGACTGAAAGTGCAGCATCGCCAACAAGACCCAGATTGACTGGAAACACCGATGGGGAGGTGAGATGTGGTTTTGACTTCAAGGTAGAATGACAACTCACACGTATCTTGATTGCCTGCCCAGGTAAAGACTTCCTTCAGGAAACGCGAAACGCTGTTAATTTGGAGTAGTTCCTCATCGGAATAAGCGTCCAGAAGTATTTTTCTTTTGTTGCGCTCTTCGGCCAAACGATCTACCAGATCGTGATTTTCTCCGTCTTCATCTTCGTCGAAGTCTTCGACCATCTCAATATATTTGGCGCCATAAAAAACGCGAGAGTATAACATGATCCTGTACATCGCTCTTTGAAATCGCCACGACTCTGTGAATGTTAATTGGCTAGGAGCTTTGTATCTTCGGTCCTTGTGTCTGTCAGAGGGCATTTTAGATAGAATCTAATCATATCCGTTGTAATCCTCACCTCAAGCTAAAAAATTCCTCCAAGACCTTAAATTGCCTAGCATTCCCAATGAGTTGGACGATTTCATGGGGTAAGATAAGACCATTCTCCCCAGTCTCCATGTCCAATGCCTCCTCAGGTTGATCTTCTGCATCAGCATTTTGTCCTGGCGCGGAGTATCGGATGGCTCTCAGAGCTTGCGGTAGCGCTGGTCCCACTACATTGTACGCCACAGCTCGTATAATTGACTTTGGATGAAGTTTGTAGACATTGTGAAACGCTTTGGCCGTCAGAATGATGTTTTTCAGTGCGACGAAATTGGGTGAGAACATCAGAATACGATCGATAATGTCATCATCAAGGGGTAGACCGTTGAGGCCTTTCATGGTGGTATAAGTATGAGAGTTGAACATGGACGTTCCCGCGGGAGGTGCACATACTTAAAGCGTTGTGGCCGGACCCGTCGATGCAGAGGCGGTGCTGAAACGAGTCACGACAACGTGACTTTAGCGTGACCGCGACCGGCGCGCGGCCCGCCAGACAGACAGTCTGACTCTGAGTACTTTCGCGTGCACAAGAATCAACCATCGAGAGTCAAAGGATACGTTGAATTGATTGTCTGTCAAGATTCGTTTTGGGGTATCAGTAGCACTTGTATGTACTCTACTTGAAGAGTCTACTACAGCATATCGTACAATTGAAGATGGCAATGAGCGGAAAAAACGGTGTATGCAATATGATAGAAAAAAAAGGAGCGAGATGTACGAGCCATGCACAGAAACAGGTTTAAAAAATGGAGGAAGGGAGGAAAAACCAACACACGAACGCTCCCTCCTTCAAATAAGTGAGGAGTTCGCTATATATCGGCCACCGAGAACCTAAGATTGTCAGATTCGAGCTGTTCCGTATCAGTGCTACGAATATGCAATGTTCCTCCTGCTTGAGCGCTCTTCCGTAACAAACCCTCCCATACTTCTTCATCGCTTGTTCGACCAACGGTGGCCTCCCAAGGTGAAGAAGTATTCACCGGTTTCTTGATTGAAGACGTGGATTTGCGGTTAGGAGGGAGTGTATCGTCCTTCATCGCTGACATATCACGTCCATCATCGTTCTTCGCGTATCTGCTGTTGATTGGAAAAGGTGGGGTATAAGATACCGGCGATGATGGCGGAAAAGCAGTGGTAGTGGGACGGTTCGAGCTACGCGTTGGCAGCGGAGGGGCTGAGGGGCTTGTAGCAGGCCTTCCCGTATGTGATTTCTTGGGAAAGACATTAATCGGTGAAGCGGTTGAAAATTCAGGTATCATGGGAGACACAAAGTTAGAATTCTGGGTCTGGGAAGTTTTGCGACGTCGTTGTGAAGGAGGAAGAGGGAGCGCTTTCTCTGTATCGGACATGACAGGACTGTTTACATGCTGTTGTGAAGCTGCCAGCTCAGCGGGTGACAGGATGTATCGTGGTGTTTCTAGTTTGAGGTTAGAAAAGGTCGGAAGAGGGGGTATCTCCTTCCCGTACGAACTTGTCGAGCTTCTTGCACTCCGAGGAGAGGAATATCTTTCGGGGGAAGAGGAGCGAGTCGCCGTACTAGGTCTGTTTGACGTAGTCGTGCTAGATGAGGACGATTTGGGTGGTGCGGTCTGAGGAACACCGGTGCTTGTCTGAGGGCGGCGAGCACCAGTATTATCAGAATATGACCGCCGAGTACGTGTTCTGTGAAGTGGACTTCCGGAAGCACTGGTCTCCGCTGAGTTAACAGCGGCGCCAGCCTTCATCATCGACACTACACTTTGAGGCAAGGCGGGGACTGGGGGTGGGCAACTATCAGGGGCAACGTCTTGCGAGCGATTTCGTTGCTGGTCTCGCAGGGCACCCGTAGAGAGGCGTCTCATCAGACTCCGAAAACTGCTTTTGCTCTCTGAACTCCTCCCACCAAGTGGACTGGATGTCGTTGCAGATGATAAACCAAGGGACGGCGCTAATTCAAGGTAGCATTCAATGAACCATCACTGGCTCGAAGAGAGAGGGAAGTACTTACCGGAATGAGGCTTCGGAGATACGTCAACACTGTCACCACCTTGCCTATATGAAGGAACTCGGGATCTTGTTGTGTAAGACTTCTCAATTGACAGCCGAAGGCCAGGATAAGGACCTTTTTTACCTGACGAGGGTGAAGTCGCTCGCCTTCCCGCTATTGACAACCGTTTCTCGTCTGACATGAGGTTCCCACCAAACTCCGGGTCGATGCTGGCCATACCGGTCATACTGGAAGTGGGAGTGTGATTCTCGTGTTTGCTACTTCGCAATCCGTTCCATTTGAGACTCAGCTTCCGACTCAACGCCTTCCCAAAACCATGAGAATCTTTCGAAGGTTTTGTGGTTCCGATACTAACGCTAACAGTCTGATTTTGGGTCTCTTTAGAGTGGGTAACCTGAGAAAAGCCTCCAGCTGCAGGCCTCAGGTTGCGGAAGTTCTCGGAAGATTGGTCTTGTTCGTGGTATCCATCGTCGTCACTGGCAGCGACTACGCGCCCGGAAGTCGAGCCAAAGACAGTAAAATAGGGGGTGGAGGGAGGAGTAGTTTCCGCAGGAGTGGAACTTGCACCCTGCATCATTCTCATCTGTTCTCTCCCCCGTTCCAGCTCTTGCTCTCTCGACGCCTTCACAGCCGCTCGTCTATCATCGCTCAACCGGCGAGCTTCTGCCACGTTCCTCTCTGCTTCCTCGAAACTTTGTTCGATCGACCTTTCTCTTTCCATCTGACTCTTATAAGACAGCATGACTTCCTCCGCTGGCGTCATATGTCCAGGCTTCCCCTTATCAAGCCAACTAGCACGATCTCTTGAGGAGTTTCGCGAGCTATCCTGCGAGGACGACGGTGAAGATGTGGTAAATCGCGATTTACCCTTGGTTGGCCGGATGGTGCTGGCTTGAGACTGCGAAATGGAGCGTGAGGCAACAGCATTGGCTGAGGTAGGCGATAAGAGTGAGGTAGGCGAGGAAACCAACCCTGATGACAGTATGGGCGGCCTCACGTCTAGTGATGTCGGAGAGGTAGGGCGGTTGAAGGATGGCCTTCGGAGAACAGTACGAAATTTCTTTTCCTCTTCCTTTCGTCTCCCCGAGCTGACATTCTCGCTATCCGACACGTATTTCCTCGTCATCGACGGCGAACGACTGAATAGCCCCCCACGTTTCGGCGGGGGCAATAGTTCTGTGGAACTCCCCGCATGTTCTAGTTCCCAAGGAGCGACCCAATTTGAACGATGCGTTCCGTCAGTGTCGGAGGCTGAACGGGTTCCTACAGACTTCGAAAAACCTTCAGAACGCGAATGTGTATCTTCACTGGCTATCCTTCGTCTCAGTTGGGCCGGACTGCCAGTCATTCCCTCCCTTTGGGCTGCACGCAAGGAATATCCACCGGATTCGCTCGGGCCGGCTGAACTTGGGATGACTGCGGGTTTAGAGAGAAGCTGCTTCATGTTATCGTAAGGCATCTTCTGTGGAAAGAACTCTTGTGGACGGTGGCTGTATTTGGACGACACAGGGTACATTGTCGACTCTGCGTACTGCGAAGGGTGTGAGGGATTATGTGGTGAGGGATGATAATAATTGGACCTGGCAGTGTTGTCTGGGTGTGTTTCATCTTTGGCTGAGACCATTGATGATTTGAGTGTGGTATGGCCTAGGGCCGCGTTCGAGAAACTGGAAGTTCACTTGTTGTCGAATAGCGAGGGAGAAAACTGAGCTTGCTCTGGGGTTTGGGCTCCACGTGACCGCAAAAAAATTGCAAAGCCGGATCTCCCCGTTATTTTCTTTTTGTTTGGATCTCACAAAAGAGCTGAAGGCTTACTATTGAGGCTTTTTCGAGGAGAATGACGCTTTGTGGGTGTCGGTCGTCAGTGAAGGAGTGCAGAAATAATCAAATGACAGCCCAGAGTCCATACTTTTTACATAGGCCCGCTTGCCCGCTTACTATCAGCACTGCTTAGCAACGAAAACCGCGTCAGACGGTGCCTGTCCTTCGCGACGGACCCTGACACATTACGTCAGTTTCATTTTTTTGGCAGGAAGCTTTTCCCGAACCTGACTTCGAGGACCTGCTGGTGCCTGGATTTTCACGGTTAAATAGTTTTTGGAGATCCTGGGTATCGCGACCGATAAAGTCCCAAGGCAACTATTGGGGGGAAAATGAACTATAGTGCATCCCTTCTCACTCTCGTGGGCAGGGTATTATTAGTGCGTGGTACCACCGGGATTTCGATATGCCTTCACTGTAGAACGAAATTTCTATAAGAGCCAGGGTGTAATGAGCTATGAGAACCTTCATCTTGAACAGCAAACCAACGGCTCAGGGTTACCTCGAACCGGCCTTTTCATTTCCACTTTGAAGATTGCCATGTATATAAGTAGTGGTCTTCTACCCGGTCGCAGTGTTAAGTAACTGAGCACGGTTGTCATCTCCACAACCTACACATGGACACGTTTCCGTGGTCCTAAGAAAATTCTTGGAGTGTGCACATGAAGCGGGTAGAGACTGGGAGTACTCACCCGATGGAAGTCTCGCTGGGAGACGAGGAAAGTATCTTCATGACCAGATGACCACCAAGTGTGCAACCTGCATTACATACAATGCGAAAACATGTTCAATTGCCTCGCTTTGATGAGATTCAAAGAAACATGCATTTGTCCTTGAACAGCACGCTCTTCTCCCAGCCGAATCTAATAACGAGTCATCTGTATTTCAACCAATCCAGAGATCGGACTTTCTATCCAGAGCCAAGACAACAGACTTACGCGATTGAGGTCTGAGTCACTTAAGAAAGCATCCATCGAAGTACGGTTCATCATCTTTGATTGCGGGAAGGAGAGAACACGTTTTTTACAAGCCCTCTCGGCGGATTTTGAGGTGAGACTCGAGGATGTTGATCTCGGTTCAAGCATAGTGAATAGTCAAAGCCGCCCAAAGGTATCACAGTTACGATAGCGTGGTAGCCCGTAAGAGTTACCCATTGTTCCAACACGCCATCAGGAATTTCCGAACGAGTAAGCAACAATGATGAAGATGATGGTGGGAAGAAGGAGAGAACGGATGAGTCAGTCCGTGTGCGTGATGAGTGATGCCGTGGGAACCTTGTAATCACCGTTCTCTCGGACTCTCCGCCAACTTGGAAGATCGTCCTCGATTCTCTCAATCAAACCATGTTCTTCTGACCGTTTGGTGCGTAGGAATCGGGCTATTTCAATAATACTGATGACATTCTTTCCGTACAGTGCACTCTACAAAAACCCAGCCGTATCACAAAACATGAACCAAAACCCCCCAACCTCGGGAACGAACTTCAGGACCTGGACCTCCATTTTTCAATATGATGGTCCATTCAAGCAGAGTACATATCGACTAATGGTTGAAAAGCGATTTTTACTTCGCTCCGTGTACAGATCGGTCTTGGCTCTACTACGGTACAAACTTCTCTTGTGTAGAGTCAAGTGACGAGGGAACAGAGATACAGAAGTGCAGTGGGTATCCGGTCTTCTCGATGATGCTGTCAGCTGGCTGAAAGAGGGCCCAGGTATTGTGGCCAATCGTGGCTCTGGAGTCTTTTCAGCGAGAACTCGACTACGTTCAACTTGTCTAGCAAAGTCTCGATCATTGACTTACAAAACTTGACCCACTATCCCTACGACGCCTGCGGTTCCACAGCAATTTTTAACGAAACCGCGATCGGATTAGTACCGGGTTGATGAGTGGACTCTCCGACTCCCAAGTTCCGAAATCATAGCATGTCTTGCCGATGATTGTAGAAGGCGGTAAATTAACGTGGAATCAGCCACCGAATATCTTCCCGGGATTGACTTAGCGCTGAATCATCCGAAGTACTTGGCAGTGAAACTCAGCGCAAGAAGATCCTTTCTTCAGCTGGTGACGTCCAGAACCTTTCAAGTTTCCACCCCTCTTGGCTTGTGACAGCCGGAGTAGTTGTACCATACATTGAGGTGAATGGATGCGATACTCGCCTTCGCGACTCGAGGTGGTGTAGTCAGGAAATAATCGTACTAGCGACTCCCGATAACGACTCTTCACCGGCGCCATTCTTCATATCAAGATTCTTCTGTCATTCTAACTCCATATTCGCGCCGGTGGATCTTCCCATTTCCGAGAAAACACCGGGCCCGGAGAGTCGTATTGATGGATTTCATAAAGGACGGTGATCGTGGAGACTTGGAGAATTTTGAGTGGATGCAAAAAATCAGTGAGTTACGATGGTCCACTGAGCACTGATTCTGACTGTGTAAATCAAAGCAAAGCTCGTGGCACTACGTTGACAAGCGAGTTGAGCGTCGCTCAAACTTTGTCAGACAAATATACCCGGATTTCGGAACGGACAGAGCCATGAGCGGGTCATATAGTCTAGGAAACAGAGCCGATCCCATTACAGCGGTCAATCTTCCTGGGCGGCGCTCCGCTCAATGAGCTGATAATTTGACAGGGTCTGTCGGGAAAGGATATCTGCTGGTCCACTTTCCTTTTCTAGCAAAAATGCATCATTTTCACAGCGGGGACACAGCGGCGCGAGCATTTATGTCGTGAACATCTTCGATTCATGATTAACAACAGGGCGCGGGACGATCTTTATGGCAACATCTATGTATCATGATTTGCCTCTTGCTCACATGCTGCCGCTTCCCACGGACACTTGCTGTACATTCGCTCAATCCGAATCTCCATTCTCTCAGGCACTGTGGGGATTTTCATGGATTCTTCGTCCAAATTTAACGTCTACGGGGTTAATGTTGCTTTTTGACTCTTCCTCATTACGTTCAGAGTTCTCCGAAATCCATTCGGCACATATTATTCAAGGCCTCTCCCGTCGGGAACCTACTCGTCGGACCCCAGCCTACAAATTATGGTTACGTGGAGCGGGATGTCCTCCTCGAAAAGCAGAACAGTCCCATCCTTTTGACGACTGACCACAAACCACGCATGCTTCACCAACTGCTGAAGGATGCTTTTGATGCGCGTTTGAATTCAAACGGGGTCATGTCTAGGTTTCATCCATTGCTTCTTATCGAACATGCTACAGTCACTTCTGAACACGGTGCATTCAATTGATTGATTTACTGGTCGCGACCCAGCTGTCAACAATCCCATCACAATCTCCAGCTGTATAAAACCAGGCAACTGTAGGGCAATACGAACCTTTTTCCATCCCGTCATGTTGGTCAGTGAATATTTTCGAGCGATTGACGCTAACGAGGTCAGTTTCGTCGTGGACTTATAGCTCATGAAACTCAAAAACGTTTTTTTGTAGACTTGGGGGTCAATATCTCCCATGTTCATGCCGCTTCCTCAAGAAATCATTGAGATGATTATCGATGAGGTCGATCTACCGTCTGCCTATCAATGTGCACTGTCTGCAACTTTCTTTGTTCGCCCAGCCCGTCGCCGAATGTTTCGTACCATAAGGCTCACCGAATGCGAGTGCCGTCATGTCGTCTCAGGTGGTATCAGTGGATGCCTGGCCGATTTCTTGGGACTTCCGAGAAGGCGTGATATCCGTGCAGTCCAGAGTAGATCGGTTCAGTTGGTGGAAATATTGGATTCCGCGCCTGATATAAGCCTCTTTGTGAAGGAGCTTATCATCGAGGGCAATCCCTCGGCAGATGCCCTCTGCCCAATCTCATCTTGGTATTGTCATCGCCAGGCGCCACTTCCAGCGATCCTTTCCCGACTTCCTAACCTGGAGAAACTATCCCTCCTGTTTCCACCTACCCGCCCTTTGTTCTTCCGTTGTTTGCCCGTCGATTCGGCAAAGGCAATCGTTCAAGCCGCTCAATCGCCTAATCTACGAAAAATCACGCTAGAGAATGTTCTTTTCGACAATACGACGGCTCAAGTGGACGATCTCTTTGACTTCATCCGGCTTTGTGCCAGTGGTGGACATTTGTCGGAAATCACGATATCCGAACACTTTACGAGTGGCACAACTCGATATTTAACGAGGTCCATTCTCGGTGCTCCTTTCGCTAGGGCGGGAGATCCCGACTGGCATTTGAAAGACTTGATCGATATTGCTGACGTCAAACCCGTTCCCGAGATTTCGTTGTCTTCACTTTCGATACACGGGACAGACTTTCTCACGAGAGCATTCTTGAATTGGGCAGCGGAGCGGGACTCACCTGTTTCCCTTGCCTCTCTAAAATCCCTAACATTGGGTGGAATGAACCGCAGTTCCGTCCTATTCGCCTCACAGGTGATCCAACTTTGCAGCAAGACACTCGAACGTCTTGCCTTTGCACAGGAAGCCAGCCACTCGACACCATGCCCCTCCATCTCGTATTTCTTTACATCGGATATACTCCATGTGAAGGATCTCCGTTTTGTGGATAATAATTGGGACGAACTTCGGTCGTCTCCGACTTTGAACCATTGGTGTGCGATTCTCGAAAGTTCAGCTTGCCCACATTTGACGACGTTCACGGTCGACATTCACTGGCATCTCGACTCTATTGAACGCGTCGATCGATTTCGATCGGTCTCGTGGCAAAGACTCGATTCTGCACTATCTCGAGTTTCACCGGGGGCGAGATTGTGCGTCAATGTCGCCATAAGTGTTCCCTGTTCTGATGGAGAATCAATGTCCCGCTGGAAACAGGCATTGGGACCTGATTCTGGGACGTCACTTGCAGAATGTTTTCCTTTGTCACATTGTAAAGGAAGTGACGGCTTTGTGTTTACTATTACCGTTGGAATGGTGAGTTGCGAAAACGCAATTCTTTCAAAGTGAAAAGCTGACGAGAGCGTCTGTTCTAGCCACTGCCCTGCAAACTTCAGCAACCTGTATCGGGTTACGAGTATGCACCTGTCAAAGGATGGGCACAAATATGTTGATAACGCCCGCTCTGATGTTTGATATGTTTAACTTTACCGCTCGTAGCACCATCATGAACACACTATTGATGCTTTGTAGCAATACCAAGAACCTGTATCCGAAATCTCCGAAAAATTAGATAGATTAGAAATTTGAGCCTCCGTAAGTGAGCTCATTCTGTACTTTTACTTAACTTTCTGTTGTAGTCACCCTGTCCTCAGTTTTCTCTGAAATGCGGAGGAGCCAGCTTTCGTGCGCTGGAAAGCTATGTATGTACTTTGTTGATTTTTATGAATATATAGACCATGCGAATTTCGGTTATACGGACATAGTATTGAGGAAGAAGCAGGCGAAGCCTGATGACCCCAAAACTTCCGATCTTGCCTTCCTCCTTACATCACACAGCACGCTCCCTCTGTTCCACATGTGAGTAATAGAAAATTCAATCTTAGAATTGAATCTAAATCACTCTTCCTAGCGATGCATATCGTTCAGCATCCACCATACCGTCAATGAGAACATGCAGGTACAGATCATGCCATTCCAGTGCAACTGCCAAGAGGACTATTTGGTTGTATAAAGATCAACATGCAAGACTGAGGGTTCAAACGTTCATATCTAAAATCATGCACAAGTTCATGGTGTTGGCTGTATTCCTGAGCGCAAGTGCGGCCGTGGTCAATGCGCAAACCGTCGTGGCACATTACATGGTGAAGAGTACACCTCTCGCCGTTTCTTTAAAATTGAACCGGTACTTATAATCTTGAACACCACAGGCTCAAAACGCGTTTTCTTACGTCCAATCTGACTGGGCTGCTGATATCAAGGCCGCGCAAGCGATAGGAATCGATGGATTCGGTGGGTCTTCACCTCTCAAAACATGTGGTTCAGCTTCGTTCTAAAAAAAAATATTTCGCTTCTTCCAGCACTCAACGTCGCAGTCGATGACTATGAAGTCGGGAAAATGCCGGATGCATTTCGGGCTGCTGAAGCTGCAAATTTCAAGTTGTTCTTCTCTTTCGATATGAGTTATGATTGGAACAAGGACAATATGGTCTCTTTGGTCAAGACTTACTCTGGAAGCAGCGCTATGTTCAAGTGGAAGGGGAAGGTTTTGGTTAGCACGTTCAATGGTGGAAATAAGGGTAACGATTGGTGGCTCAGTTTCAAGTCGGATTTGAATAATCAAGGTGTTCCGGTTTCGTTTGCACCTGCGTTCATTGACTACAGAGATCCTGGGAAGGCTTCGCAGCTTACATCGGTCTTCACGTCTGTTGATGGATTCTTTAACTGGTGGTCATGGTATGTCTATTCTTTGAGAATCGCAGTGCGCATTCGATTCCACCCATACTTAGGCCTGAAGATGTTCCTGAGGACTTGACCACTGCCACCGACCTTGCTTATAAACAGGTGGTTTCTTCGAGGGGTGGACCCTACATTATGTGTACGTGAGCCTCGATTACTTGCCATATATCAAGAACATTCACCAGAGCTGCCTTTGTAACTAGCCGTATCGCCATGGCAGTTCAAGGAACTTGGGGGTACCCAGAACTGGGTTGAACAAAGCGATCAGTTATGGAAGTACCGTTGGGAACAGGCCATCAACGATGTAAAGCCTGACATCGTAGAGATAATTACATGGAATGATTACGGTCAGTGGAATCTCTCGTCTTGCTGCTACGTCAAAGACAAAAAACCAACCCTTATCACTAGGTGAAAGTCATTATATTGCCGATATCAACCCCAAAGTAAACCTTGGAGATCTTGCTCCGAAGTACGTGTTGGGATTCGAGCACGGTGCTTGGAGGACAGTCGCTCAATACTACATATCCTGGTTCAAATCTGGACACCAACCCACAATCACTGTGAGTTTTTTTTTTCCGTGTTCCCTCATCATTTGCCCGATCCGTGTTAAACCACTACCGTTGCGATAGGAAGACAAGGTGGTTTTCTGGTACCGAGCCTATCCCAAAAATACGCAATGTGCAGAGGGCGACAGACCTCGTAACGCCGATTATCCCGCCGACGCGGTGATGGCATTTTCAATGCTCACTTCCCCCGCCACGATTCAGATTACCATTGGCGGGAGTCTCACTCAGTTCAACGCGTCTGCAGGGGTCGCCATTGGGACAGCACCTTTCCCTTCTCAGGTGAATGTAACACCCTCTTTCAAGATCGTTCGGAACGGAATTACGGTAAAAAGTGGGAGTGGGGCGAAAGCGATCACAGACAACTGCCCGTACTACAACTTCAATCCTACTGTTGGATCTATTTAAATGCTATCCAAGGCCGCCCATTTTCCACTTGGAAGTTCGTTATCGCGGTCAGAAATATGGTTACATGCTACTTGGTTCGAGATAAGATACAGCAAAAGTCGTAATTCCACAAGGATTAGATAGCGCAAATATGCATGTTATAGTCCATTGGTCGTAAGGTAGCGAATGTGGTGGTCTGCAAACCTGACGATAACTAAGTAGAGTGTACGATGATTCAAAGCGTGGCTCGAGAACAACGGTGTCACGCTCAACCGGCAAAGGGAAAGAGGAAAAAGTCCAAAGGAGGAAAAGGAGGAAGTTATATGCACTGGCCGATAGCAGCCAGGGCAAGGCCGACGGATGTCCAGAACAGAGTCCGTACACCATCATAACTGATGGCGCTGTTTCTCGAATGGGTAGGCGTAGAATTCGAGTTTGAACTATTCGACGATGAGACGGAGGTAGGTCCCTCGGAAGCAGGAAGATTGTACTGAGCACGAATGATATTAGCCGCTTGTTCAGCCAACCCATAGACAGCTCCCCCGAGCTGTAAGAGAGAAAGAGGTAGTCAGAAGGGACGCTCACGACAGAGAAACATGGGACCTACGTGAGTACTGAAGACGAACGGGAAGACGGAAGCGTCCGCAACACGGACATTATTGAGACCATATACCTTCAGGTTTGTGTCCACAACACCGCCTTTCGATTGTGGTAACATCGCACACGAAGAGGAGGGGTGATATTCCGTGCTAACTTGACCAGCGAGCCATTTCTCTATGTCCTCATCAGAGACTACATTAGGGCCCGGAGAGAGTTCGGTTCCCAGGGAATCGCTCAAAGGAGGGATCTTGCTAAGCGTTCGAGCGAGCTTGACACCTTGGCGAAGGATGGTTTTGTCTGACCGGCATTATATGAGTCATGGGCAGGGGACAAACAACGCTTGGACTGACCAGCAGGATGTGATAGGTAGTTTGGATCAATAACGGGATAGTCAAACGCTGAAGACGAGTTGATGTACAAGCGTCCTTGACTAGAGAAAAATCGGATTCACGATCAGCTCTAAACTCAATGGGTAGAGATACACGACACAAACCTAAGTGGCTGTTGCTGCGCTACACCAATCGAAATGGTGTCAGACATCATACCAAATAAGAGTTCTATCTGTCCGACTTCGCTGGGTAAAATGGAGTTAACGCGTGCGTCATAAATCGCTTTGGCGCCGTCAAGAACTTCCGATGAAGAACTGGGGATCAAGTCTGCAGAAAACTGGGACTGAAGCCCCTGGTGAAAGGTTGCAGCACTCGCGTCTCCATCGAATATAAACGAGGCATTAACGTATGCAACCGCTGAGTTGACAAAGGAGTTGAATTCGGGGGTGTTCTAGAATGCAGCGATGGTAAGGAAGCGAGTAAAATGGTGATATCAAGCGCCTACGTACCAGACCAGACTGTTGCAACGTCTTAAAGGTATCTTTGTTCGTTTGGAAAAAGACAAGAAGTGACTGTCCGAAGAGGTCAGATACATCTAGGTAGGGAAGAAAAAAGAAGATACCAAATGGTCTTGTAGGTGTTGACCGACACCCGGGAGTTCCAGTTGTACCGGAACATTAGCATTGCTTAAGACATCCTTGGGCCCTACACCGCTAAGCATAAGGACTTGGGGACTCCCGATCGAACCGGCTGCCACTACCACTTCCCTGTTGACTCCGACGGTATGTTTTTCGCCGTCCCTTGTCTCGGCGAATTCGACGCCGGTAGCGGTATGGTTATCAGCGGAGGCGAAGATGATGCGAGTCACAGTGTTTTTGACGAGAATGGAGAGGTTGGGCCGGTTCGATAGGGGATCGATGTACGCTGAGCGTGAATAGGATCGAAGCCAGTTGGCCGGGTCAATGAACGATCTGGCGACAAAACCTCCCCACGTCTTTCCTGAATAAGGATCGGGATTAAGGGAAATTCCCGCGTTACCGAGTGTTGTACTCCAGTCGCCGACAGTGGAAAAAGTGCTATGCACCCATGAAAAGTCAGCACCCTCCGACAAGAAAAAAAGATCAGGAAAACGTACAATCCAGGAAAGCCTGTATGAATAGGACCGGAGGAACCGAGGCTTTGGGTATCAGAGAGAATTTTGGCCTCGTTACTGATGTCGGCGCTAGGTCTAGTGAAGGTTTCCGACTTTTCCATGGCCTTGTAAAATTCAGACCAACTCCATGACTTGGTGTCTTCAGAATCCTGCAATCCTGACCATGCATTCACCTCGATCTCGGATGGCCGAACTGCGTACATGCCGTTGATGGCAGAGGAGCCTCCCAAAACCTTTCCTCGGGGCCAAGTCACTGTGGAACCACCAAGATTGGCTTGGGACGAGGTGGTGTAAGACCAGTCATAATCTGACTTTGTCAAGGAGTTGAAATAAGTCGAAGAAGGGATACCTGAAATGGATTTGAATAAAAAAGGGTAAGAGAAGTAAAACAGATCCCACATACTAATCTTATCCTGAACGGCTTCGCCAGAGTCACCAGCTTCGATAACAAGAACTGTGGTGTTTGAATCTTCAGAAAGGCGAGATGCTAGAGCGAGCCCGGCTTGTCCGCCACCGATGATCACGAAATCGTAGGATTTGGAGAGGTCGCCACCATATGTAAAACGTTTAATGGGATGGGTAAGGAGTGGATTGCACGTAACGATGACGGCAAATGTAAGGGCTGTCACGAGCTCGACAAGCCACATTGGGGAAGGTGGAAGGTGGAAACAAAAATTTGAACGAGTCGTTCGAGAGTTTAAATGTGTAATGAGGGTGCGGGGACCGATGCTGCAGACTATTTATAATAGCCACAGCCTGCCGTTCTATGGCCACAAAGTTTGCGGCAGCGGGTCGAGAAAGGTCTTGGTGGGCCTTGTCCTGCCTAGGGCGCCCGTCAGTTAATACTTAATCAGCATCACAAACGCCCATTTAATTCATGTTTCGCGGGGAGAGGACCCCGTGAATAATTCCCGGAACAACCCGACAAAGACCGTCGTCCATGTGGTATCAGCATTGGACCGTTCTCGTCGCTTTCAAGACATCTGTCTTCAGCCTGGGCTTTGTGTTCTATGATGAACAAAGATTTAAAGCAGACTCTTCGTCACAGATCGTGGTTTGACATCCCAGCGTGGCCGTCAACGGTAAACTTGATGGTTGATCGGAGGAGTTTTCCTTTGCAACCAAAATACGCGAAGACCGCCCAAATGGGACATCCGAGTCTCCATCGGTGCGTTCATATTCCTCTGTATCCACTGTGTGATTTAATAACGAGATCTGCTAACACACCTCGAAGTACCCGACAAAATCTGCCTCATTATCTCCGTCTCTGCCCTCCGAACGAAATGAATTTTTGGCATTGGACAAGTTGGAGAGTGGTGTCGACGAATCGACCGGGTCGAGAATGAGTCGAGGCCTGAGGATCATGCATCATGGATGCCACGGTCACAAGTCACAACGGAAATTGCCGCACACCCTTCCCATCTGTCAAACTCAACATACCTTGTCGTTTCAGTTCCCTCTCCACACCTCGACCTTCTGTTATGGGACTTCTCAGCCCTATATTCAGCCTCAATGACTCATGAATCATGCCCAATCACCTCAATCTCATTTTACCATATTATAATGCCGCTGCAAAGAGCTCATACAATCTCTTGATATGGCTAGGATTCGTCCTACAGCATCCTCCAACGATAATTTCCTCCCATAACCTTCTCTTTGCAGATTTCTCAACGACATTGACTAAACTCTGCGCCCACTTGTCAATCTTATCACGTCTCATCGGCTCTTCTTCTTCTATCCACTTCTGCGACGCCAAATCAAACACGTCTCCAGCGTTTGGGTAGATCAATAACCAAAGGGGTAAGGATTGCTGGTTGATCCCACCCATAACTTCTACCTCCAAGTCGGTCAAAAGACATGGTACATACTCGATAGAAACGCAGTTGACTCCAACCCCTCGAGGGGCGGGTGCTTGCCGTCCTGGTGAGATTTCAAGTCTCTCCAACATAGCGCAAGCAACGTCATGAACCGTCAAGCCGCCGTTATTATCGCAGGATAACTCCGTGTTCCCCTCTGGAAAAATCCCATCCGGAAAAATGCTAGTGATCCACCATGGTTTGAGCAGATGCTCCTTCCCTTCAAACGCTTGTCCTACAGCAATCCTAATGGCTTTTATCTCCCGGACTAGAGGAATAGTCTCGAACGCAATACAGTCAACCTTCTCCCACACTTTTCGACCTTCCTCGTCGTCCAAAAACATCATCAATCTTCCCCGATGAAACTCTGCTAATGCCTGGATTGATTCCTCAGATGCTGCCTCCTCACCTTTTCTAAACATATTCCGATTCAACGATGTGTTACTGGGATTGAACGCCATGGGCCCATAAGGGGGCGGGTAACACGCGTCCCACTCTTGAGGAGGTGTAAGGCTCGCTCCGAAAGGACCGAACGAGAGAGCGATACGAATAGCTTTGTCAGACTTGGTCGACTGCGGTTCATCACGCCCAAGCTGTGCGCTGCATATCTCTCTCTCGTACCTAGTCCGAGCTTGATCGGCCAGTTCAACAGCTTTTCTCGTGATCTTTTTTGCTGAATCATGACAGAGTCCCGCCCTCTCGAATTCGCGATTAGAGCATTGATACCTTAAATAAACAGTGTCAGTCGCGATGTCGTCATTTCGACGAATTCCTGACACGGGAAATTGTTGATCCCTATTGAACGCAACTTGAACGCGTGTGGCGGTTATCTATCAACGGGAAGGGAGAAGGAACCCCTTAACGACTCACGTAGCAGTAGAGATGATCTTCGCGTTCGCTCGTAAGAAAGATAGATGAGTTTGGACTATCATGTCTGGATTGTCGATGATAGATTTAGCTGACCAAAGAGGTTTATGAGATACTTTTTGCTGGAAGATTTGCTCGAGAGTGGTTCCCTGGTGCTAACATTGAATTTTCTTACTGATCGATTCTGAAACGAAGACTTACGAATCCTCCATCTAAGAGGGTTATGTTAGTCGTCTTGAACTCGGTCTCGTCTGAGGGCGAAACCATGATGATGGTCAACGACAGAGTGACCAATGGCACAGCATGATTTACCAATGGGGGTTCAGTTCTCCAGGTGGGGCACTGGGCCAGAGGAAACCAGCTTGCAGTAAGTAATAGGAAAAAAATGTATGATACATAGCTGTGCGCATGTCTATATATAGTACTATGGAGAATCTCTTATGTTATCTACTAAAATCGCCTGGGCGAATACTTGTTTTTTTATTCCTGTTCGATTTTAAACTTGATCCTATTCTCTTTTTCTTGCCTGTACTGCTTAGGAAGGAAGCTCAACCCAACAACGTAGAGTACCGGGATAAGCTTTCCAAAGAAAGAAAAAAAAAGGATATCAGAACGGATTATTTTTATAAAAAAACCAAAAACCGAAAACGCACCACAACCCAAACATACCACACGATATCAACTCCCCTTCCAAGACTACCTCTCCCTGTAGCAACCGGCCACTCATACTTGTACCCCGTGCGCACTTGATAAAACGCAAGTCCCACAATCAAAAGCCCCAATACAGCATGAAAGTAATTCTGAATTCCTCTTCCCTTCGGCCATGGATTCGCAGGCTTGACAAAATGGATAAAAGCGCCAAGCAAACACTGAAAGACGTAAAGAACAAACAGCGCGACACCCCATTTCTATATCAATTTTCATTTCATTAGTCAGTTCCAATGAGCCAAGAACCGACGGGAAGGGGGGAGTCGTAAAAGCAAGCAACAGACCTTATGTGTATCATCAAGATGCGCAGCTTTTGCTTCAGATACAGAACGTATACCCAACGCGGTTCCAATAACAATACACAGACCCGCTGATCGAAAACGATCTTAGCAAAAACAAAAAAAAGTACGATCATAAACGTGTAAGACGAACCTAACAACCACTGCAATATCCAATGCCCTTTGAACCACACGTTCGTGAACGTCCTCAAATACCGCGCAAGCAGAGCACCCGCGGGCAAAAAGAACAGGAAACCAAACAGACAGAAAATAGCATGAGCGATGATCAGTTTTTGATAACGTTGAAGTGGAATGGAGATATCCCCACTGTTCCCAGATGGTGTATTGCTACCCGATTCTGGAGAGACAGTTTTCGAAAGATCTAAAACTGTAGAACCGCCATCGATATGTTGCACAAGGGTGGCTCTAGCATCGGATGACCCTGGGTTCGTCGTGCCAAATGCCCAAATAAGGTTCGGAGTCGTCTTGCCGTCATGCTAGATATATAGATAATTGCAGCGTTTAGTAAAATGAAAGCGAGGAATGGAGTCGAAAGTGGGGTTTCAACGACATCAAACTTACCGGGATCGTGAAAGCATATCTGATATCTCCTGTTGCCTGAATGAAAGGATGTACGTTAGCAACTCGGTCTAGTCGACTTACGTCCGAAAATGCACTGACAGAGCTTTCAGGACTTGATAAGGACGCGGTCCTTGGGGGACTGTCGACCACCTGAGGTTCAGTATACCCTGATGCTTGACGTTGGGAGATCGTGAATGTGCCATCCGAGTTGGCCCACATTATCACCATGGGAGATCCCACCATCGTGTTGCCAAAACCCCTTGGAGAAAAAAGCGACTGTAATGAGACGACAAGCGAGCCAAAGACCGGGGTGTGGCGAAACCCTTACATGGCCATCCATCCAGGTGTTCTACCTCTGCTGGATAAGATATCTATGAACAGTATCAGTTCCGATTTACCAATCGATAGACTCGTATAGGAAACAAAGGACTGACATTCAACGGTTGTTCCGTTCAGTGAGGCAGTAATGCACATGTACTAGATTTTAGCATCAGTAGCAGCACAAGGAGCGTTTCTTGATAAGACAAATTACTGATGAGCAGCTAGAATCTCCTGTTGTGGTAGACAATTGTCGTGCTCCCTGGAAAGAGATTAGCCTAGAATGGGATCACGCGAAGCACATTGTACGAACATTAGAAAGTGTGGTGCCAATGACATGACCGACGTGAATGGAGGCAAGGGCCGCGAACCAAGATAGGGCGCGAACCATTGTGGAGGGCTAAAAGCGGGGGAGTTGAGAGTCGCCGGCCAGACACAGGGCTTATTTAAATAACATACAGTTGTTGATCTTGAAGTGAGGTGAGTAATATGAACGCCTATTTTAGTGTAGTGAGTAGTTGAGGAACAGAGCAACATGTTAAACACCGCGGCGGGAGCCACTGACTTTTCACCCCGAAAATCCCGGCCTGGCGGCCTTTGGGCGGATCATTCCATCATGATACAGTTGACAGTTGAAAGCTGTGGAAGCTCTCTTGGAACCTGAATTGCTACAAGTTCAGGAGCTGTCTCCAGGGAGACTCAGAGCGTGACCAACGCCACCCTCGAGACTCGGGCTCAGGTGCTGCGGTGATATAATGATATCATTTTCGGCTGGATTCAGTAGATGTTGACATTGTTGCATTTTTGCCAGCGAAGGACTAGGTGTCGGGTTCGAGTCTACCAGGGGAAAAAGAACAAATTACTAGCCTCAACATGCAGGCTCACCACTCGGCAGCGTGACCGCCGTCCCATCCCCCTCTCTCAGGTCTGTCGTCTTCTGGTACGGTAGTCGGTAAGAACACTCGTATGCGACTGGTTCGACGAGGGTCGATAGATAGCGTTTTTCTTCCATTCCGCCTGTGCTTGTTCGAGGTCTGGAGACGATGGAAGATTCAAGTACGATTGGAGCAAGAACGAGGTAAAGACACGTATTGGGTACAGAGTAATGTGGTACTCGCGAAGTATCGGTTGTTTCCAGGAGTCAATCGATACGGTACCTTACGATAATCGGGCGGCTATCATAGGCCCGTCGTTGCGTGATATCAATGTGCTTACGTACACTCCAACCCCTTTGGCCGCCGGCGGCCTATATTGAAATGTCCGACATTTACATTTCGCCTGATTTTTTTTTTTTTCACCAAGTCCTACGCTCTTCACGAAATTGGGTCTCAAAGCGATACATATACAATAAACAATTTACGTTGGTATTGTGTTACCTTGTGTTAATGTACCTAGGGCCTCCGTACAATTTACTAATCTGGTTATGACAGCGGTTCGGCCAGCACGACGTCATCGAGTGGCGGATGTTTCCAACGTCCTATACTTCCGAGACATCGAGCCCTCAGGAAGAAAAAAAAAACGGCTGATATCAATAATCAAATTCGCGTTTGATCGTATGCAGAAAGCTAGGCGTCCGCGCTTCGGTTTCCTTCCCAGTAGTTTCGAATTCGATATAACGAACAGGCCTCAGGAAAGCCTTATGGGTTATGCAAGACTTCATGATTTCGTGCGTCGAGTGGATCAAAGAGATCAATTGATATAATTGATACAATTATAAGGTTCTTTCTTTCTACACGATCTAAAAGACAGGAATAACGTTTCAGGAACCAAAAAAAAAAAAAAAAAATGACAATCGCGAGGTATGCGTGGATCCATCAAACAAAAAAGAAAAAAAAAAACCTCAAAACTAAAACTTCGGTTCAAGACGAATTCTTTCCGCCCTACTAGCAGCTTCCTGTCGGAATTGTCGTGGGAGGATCGCCAGACCGGCCAGGTATAAAACAGGGATGAGCTACAGGCAAAGTCGGACGTTTGTGAACAAAAACCTTGTGGAAAGAAAAAAAAATCATGGACTGACCACTGCCCACACAATAAACAGAACATGAATCCCGTTCGGCCTGTTCTCCCCACTAACTTCCGGCCACTCTTCATTATAACCACTATAGAACTGATAGAAAGAGAGCGCAAGGATCAGGAGACCTAAAATAGCATGGACATAATTTTGTGGCGGTCGCTGGAAAGGTTTTCCGATCTTGAACTTGTGTATAAACCACCCGAGAACACATTGAAGAATAGCCAAAACGAAGACCGTGATCCCGATTCTCTGTGAAAAAAGAAATAAATCAACGTCCCATGTCACTGGATGAAGCAAAAAAAAACAATAAATCTAACCTGATGCGTACCACTGAAATGGGACCCGCCCATTTCTGTGACTCCTTGGATACCCAAAGCAAAACCGACGATGAGGAAAACAGTACCTTTAGCCATTGCATCTTTAGTAAGAACGGACCTCGTTAGATCTTCGGTAAAAAGTTCCTCACCGGAGAGTTGCACAGCCCAGTGGCTAGGAAACCAGGCAACGGTAAACGTGCGGAGGTACCGGGCAATTAAAGCTCCAAGAGGGAAGAAAACCAGTGTGCCCAGCACAGATACAACTCCATGGGCGAGGAAGAGCTTTTCATGTCTTGTGCGTCCGGTTGTTGAAGCTGTTGTGCCGCTGACCAGGTCAAGTTGGGTCGAGCCTTCGACGGTGTGTATCCTAATGGTGGCATCGGCACTGGATGATCCAGGATTGGTCGCGCTGTAGGCGTAGATAATATCCGGAGTGGTGTTTCCGTCCGACTAGATGAAGAATGACTGGTTAAAGAAGTATTGTGGCATGGCATTTAAAGCTACTCCTCACAGGAACCGTGAAAGTGTATCTGACACTTCCAGATGCCTGAAAAACAAGTAAGTCACCGATGAACCGCAATTCAAGGAACAACTCACGGAACTAAGACCAGGAACGAACGAAGCGACACGGGCAGGACTGCTCACAACAGTCGGCATGGTTTGCCCAGATGCCTGGCGTTGGGACATGGTAATCGTTCCGTCTGTATTTGACCAAAATATGACCATAGGACTTCCAGCCATTTGAGAACCGAATCCTCTAAAAAAGTGATCATTTTTTTTCAGCAGCTAGACCTCTAAACGTTTCTGGAGATTCCTTACATCCCCATCCATCCTGGAGTATTTGATCCCATAGCTGAAAGTTCATCTATAGGCAGGAGGGATTGAGAAAACCCAGCGCCATAATACCAAGAACAGATTCAGGGCTCACACTGAACATTCGAGCCATTCAGGCTCCCGGAAATACACATCGTGTTCTATAAAGAATAAAATTAATTAGTGTGCCAATGATACTGAGGAGGGAGGGAACGGCGTACTGAGAAACAAGTGCTTGTCGTTGTTGCCCGGCTAACATGTTTGGGAGAGTTCTGAAAAAATATATATATGTGAGCTCGATCTCATTCCTCCAGCAAGTGAGATATGTACCGTTATCACCTTGCCAGTCACCGGGGAGGTGATGAAGAGGGTGAAGAGCGCGAGAAAATGAAGAAGAAATGGAATGTGAGCCATGGTAGGAAGCTGTAGAAAAGGATCCCGTGAAATAAGACTACAGAAATGAGGTCACGATAAGAGGATACTTATACATCGTCTCGTTCCCCCCATTTGATTTTCATTATTCCGCCACCGCTTATCGGGAGTCATCAAAAAGCCCGTACTCAGCGTTTTGTCGGCTGTGTTATCTTGTACGTATTTGCAAAGCGGGGGTCAACGAGAACGAATGATCATGATGCGCAGTTTTCACGAATTCGGAAGTGGCCAAGAGTCAAGACCGTCGAGTGGGGTTCAATTTCGTCATTCGCGTCGCCAAAAGTTTGAAGAAGTCCTTGGTCCGACTTATAGGGTATAAATAAAAGGGTAATAAAAGCTTATCCGCAGCAAGGACTTTGCACAATACTATGGCGCACCCCATTTAGACGTCCCATGTTTTGCGCGGGCTAATACGCCGTCAAACTTTTTGGTAAACTTGGTGTAAATTCACTGCTCTATCGAGGAAGTAAGAACAGATTTGATATGTCAGATACTTGTTTCGCTTATTTTCGGAAGTAATACCTGGTAATTTGGCCACCTTCCTAATATAGAAGGTGGTATCACTAATTAGGAAGGTTACGTGCTCATGTAATGTGCCTAAAGCCTACTCAAGGTATGGCTCACTTGCACCCTCAAAAACGTCCCGATGCACAGCAAAGGACGAAATGCCAGGAGCATTTCTGCGTTTCTCCATCACGACTCGAATCGCGGCCCCCCAATTTGGCCGCTGCGCACCATGTGGCGTCTAAGTGGGGTGCACCACAGTAGTTTGTATTTGCCGTATACAAAACCAAGCACGACTTACCAACGGATCTGGCGACTTGGTCTTCCGATGACGATGACTCCCAACTCTCATCAAACATTGAGCGCGAACGCCTGAAAGGCTAGGATAAATCGGAGGTGGATTCTGTAGATATGAGATGTACCTAAGGTACAAAGTCTCAGCGGGTGGTCCCTTTCTTTCTCCTGCGATTGCTCTTCTCGCCTTCGGGAACAGCATTTCCATCTAATCGGTGCACAAGGGACGTATGGGTCGTTTCTCTTGGCCGTTGGGGGTTAGAGGTATTGTCTTGTGAGTCTGTGCGATGCAACCTCGCCGCTCCTTTGATGCTTAGTTCTCCCAAGCCTTGGTTCAGGTTGGATAACTTTGAAAGCTGCTGCGTAGCACTGCCACCTTTGTGATCGTCCTTTTGACTTGCAATTCCATGACGTCCATTGGTCGTAAGTGGACTTGGCGTACCGAGCCTGCTTAGTAAAGATGGTGTATCAATGTCGCCCCCGCCCTTCTTCGCTTTTTTTGTAGCACGAGGTGCATCCTCTGCATTGAAAGAATGCTTCCGGCTCGTTGAGGTAGAAGGTCCATCAGAAGGAGCAACCACCATCATTTTGTCATTTTTGTCTAATCTTGTGCGTTGAAAAGTGAGGGTTGGCCGTTGTGGTAAAGGATGCGTTATTTGGTCTGCCTTTGCCGAGACGGGAGATGATATCGAGGTTGATGGGGCGGGGGAAGCTTCGGATTTCTTCGACACTAGGGGCTGGTAAAGGGGGGAGGGAGGGAAATTGTTCAAAACGGACACGACTTTATAAAAAGGTCCACTGCGAACCCTAATCAATTCTTGAAGATCCTTCTTGCCAGAAGAACTTGTCATTATGACTTTCTCAAGACCTTGCAGGGTGTTAACAAAGGGTCCGGGCATCTGCCACCCTCCTTTGACCATCTGAAACAACGTGAGGCCAGACATGCGGTGGAAAAGAGACGCTTACTTGGAGGGTGCACTGGAGGAGGAGAAGACACGCTCTGTGAGGTTTCTGCTCCGTAAGGTTTAAGCTTGATAGATACTTTGACAACCGAGTTAGGGCTGTCGCAATCGACGGGAATGTAGACTCACGCCAAAACAGAAAGTAGAGAACCCAAGGACGGTTCGAGCCAATTGGGTATCATCAGGATTCGTAGCTGCGAGAGTCTCAGCCAGGTTCAAGATAACGAGAAGTTGATCTTGCTGGGGGAATCTTTGCAGAACGGGTTTTGCGATCAGAGGCTGGTAGAACCTCAAGAGGTCGTCCAAGTTCCCAAGCTGCATTTCAAGGAAAAGGGTGTTCAGCAACTCAAGGTACGGTCGAGTACGGTCCAGAGGCGAAAGGGAGTTTGCAGTGCCCATGTCGAAAGAACGCGAGTCTTTGGCCTTGGCTAATATGACTTCACAAAGTTGGGTGGTTTGAGGAGAACGGATTTTAAAAGAGGATAGCTGCAGTAGTATGTCTTTCACAATGATCTGAGCATCCGCATCTCCCGCCTTTGGAAGTGCCTATCTCGCAATTCAATATCAGTTCATTTGGAATGGTATATCACATAATCACACACCGTCATGAGTCCCCGAACCAATACAGCCTCTGCTTCACCTCCCGGTACTGCAATTTTCTTCCATTGATCTTTTTTCACTTCGTTCGCCACGAAATCCAAAACAAGTGTCCGTAGTCGATCCCTCATTTGCATTTCGTCTTCGTCCATTTGCTGATCTAAAGGAACGACTTGATCACAGAATACGCCGAGGGTGACACGAGCATCCATCCGGAGGTGTTCCACGAGAGCCTTTCTAACGACATTGACCTCGTTCGGTTCATCTACATGAACGGTAAGCACGCAACTTGTGATAATCAATAATCCCGTACCACTCTGAAGCAGCTGGACGAGCACATCCGCGTTTCTCTTCACCCACTTGTTCTCAGCCTTGGAAAGTGTGGATAGCGTTGTATACCCTTCTATACGAACCTGGAAGACTTGAGCACTAAGCCCCAGCCCGAACGGGTTTTAGCGTACCTGCGAGTCCTGATCTTCACATAGGTCATATATAGCGTTGATAGCCTCTTCCTCTAGCTCTGGGAAATACTGAAAGAGCTCCGCCATGTTACGCGCTGCGAAAGTTTTGACCTGAGGGTGAGGTGACCGGGTAGCTTCGATTAATTGTTGTAAGGCATTCCTGCGCTGTAGAGCCTTGAATGAGCCGAGATATGCTGAACCACTCAAGCGAAAAAATCACACCGTAATCCCAGTCTTATCGGGGCTACTTCTGGCCCTTCGCATCAAGTCTACAGAAGAAAGGACGATGAGCATGGACCAAAAATTTTCGGAGATGACATACTCTGTAGATCTTTCATTCCCCCGTCCATTCTCCGCTTCTTGGACAGAAACAAGAACTCGACTGGTCTGTTGTGAGGTAAGTTAGTACCCGTGAATTGAAGGTGTTGATGCCGACGAGCGAATGTTAAATAAACCCTAACCTTAACGCAAACCCGGGCCAGGAGTCGGACGCATGCTATCCCGAGTTGCCAGCATGAATGTCCGATGATGGTGCATTCAAAAGCGTTCCCGTTTGACTGTCCCAAGAAGGCTACTTGAATATAATATGAATGTGTGTGCTCCCGTATACAGTATGTTACATGCAAAAGCATCTCATCTCCTGACATTCTGACCCTCATACTCGAACAACGCCTCGAACTCTTCTGGTGATTGACCAATAACACCAAATGCATCCTGGAGAGTACGCCCAAGAACCTTCAGCTCTTGAGTAACACCCTTCATCGTCAAAGCATATGCAAAGAACAAAAGTTGTCTAGAACCTTTCGCGTCACGGTTTCTTACGATTTTCAAACGTCTGATAGCGTCGACCTAACGATAGCGAATAAGCGTAAGCCTGAGGCGGATGAGGAAGATATAGGGGAACTGACCAATCTCTGTCGAGACTCCTCTGCTGGAGGAAGATAAGGAGGCAACGGTGCCTTGAGCTGGAATGCCGAAGCTAAGATGGAGAAGAAAAGGATGATATTTCCAACCATCTCCCGACGCTCAGCTTGAACTGGTAAGATAAAGTCCTTCCGTACGTTCTATCAAAACAACATAATAGAACTCAGTTATTCACGCATAGTGCTAGGAAGTCCAGCCACTCACGGTATACCATTCTTCCCTCGTCGTTACGCACCGCATACTATGCAGCCTATCCAGAATCGTTTGCAGGCTAATTAAAATAGTGCGATATAACGCGACGGGAAATGGTCCCTTCAGACGTGGCTCGTGCTGGGTTTGAGCGAGCAGGCCTTGCATCTCAATGAGTTTGATTTGAAGATGGAGTTCCCTACGAATAAAACATGAGTCGAGCACAAGTATCATGAAAATACCCCTCACATAGCCATGAACTCCTGAATTGAACTATTCAATTTCGTCTGCTGTTGTAAGTGCTGGCCGGAAATCTCATGATTTCCTGGATCTTCTGTTTCGCAATCCGAGTTCGATTCGACTAGACGCGTGTACAACCATCCCATGTTCAGGCAGAACCTTAGCGGTTGATGATTAGAGACCAAACGTGGGATGAAATCAAGGATCGGTACTCACTCTCCCAAAGCGCGACTCAGCTCACGTCGAGCTTCAGATGGCCACCAGTATCTCGATACCAGCCACGCCCAGACTACGCCGACAGTTACCGCAAGCGCACGATGCTCCGCCACATGTATGACAGAAAGATCCTTTACCCGTAAGTTGTAACTAAATTTGAAACTAGTCAGTAAGAGAAACACAGCTGGCGGACACCAACTCACCAGTATAGACAGGTAAGATTATACGTCAGCAACACGAATCTTGCCGATGGTGCATACTGAGGTTTGCCGACAAGGAAGTAAAAACACGGTATCGAGTAGAAGAAACCAAAGATGGCAAGCACGACGGCGTTTTCCGGAAAGAGGGTATAGATTCCGGCAGCGATGACAGCACTGAACCTGTAGAAAAAACATTTTAGAACACGCTGGCCAAAACGTGCGAGTTGGTGTAAGTCTCGGCTTACAAAGTTCCCAAAACACGATGTACTCCCATAAAATTCGTCTATACCACGAGCTGTCACTATCGCATAGTCAACAAGGCAAATAGAATACCTACCGCTCCGATCGTAGGAGACATGACCACGAAATACTAGCGAGAATCATTCTTGAGCATCGCTTCAACTGCACATACACGTTCCCCTCACCGAGATCAGGGCCCAGTCACCATAATAGTCAACGAAAATAGGCCTAGTCGAATCGAAAAACGCCGGTGCAGCCAACATTGCAGTAGCCATCCCAGTCTTGATCGCGTACTTTGCATCTCTTTCGGTCAGCCTTTTCCCGAAAGCCCACACAAGTTGCTTTATCTTCCCAACGAGTGTCATGTGTTTCCGAGAAGGCGTCAGGATGGTATCGGGTGCGTGTGGCTTAACCTTAGGGAACCACGGTCGATCAGAACGCTGTTCGGGTATGATATACTGAGCTATTAGGCCAAAGCATGAGATATTGCCGGCAAGAGGAAGGGGACGAAAGACATACATATCCTCCGAGTTAAACCAACACGAGAGGCAGCATTGTTACTCTTGGGATGGATCTCATGATCCTTCCTCCATAACCATTTGATACTCCCGACACAACCAGCACAGAACGCGGAGAAGCGTTTCCACCATCGAGCCCATGTCATCCGTTGTTGTTCGAAATTATAGATCCTCTCCATCGCATCCACTAGTGACACGAGTTCTCTTGAAAACTCTTGCAAAGTAAAAATAAAACTATAAACGAATGGGAGTGAGTAGTGGGTTTGTAGACGAAGACTGTAGAGACGAACAAGTACACCAGGAAGACATGCTCGTTGTCTTGGCTCGGTATAAGCCTATTATCTTTCTCTGTATTGGAAGCCGAAATTTGATGGCCGCTTTCGCCAGATAAACTGCCCACGCTGCTGGATAAAGACTTGCCCACGTATTGTTGGGATAATTGGGATGAAGCCATGGGACCTAGGCCGGACATAAAGTCACTTTTCCTATATATTCGCATGACCGCATGATTGGAAGTGCTCTCAAAACGCAACAAAGCCTTTTCAATTTCCGATACAAGCTCAGAGAACTCTGCAGGATGAAAAACAGTCTTCAAACGTTTGTTGCGAATGGAGCGGTAATGGTGATGATGGATTTGCATGCGCGACTGCACAAAGGATTCTCGAAGTCGTTTAAAAGAATGAGTGCACATTGCCTACAAACATCCATGTGAGCTCAAAATGCAAAGGAAGAGGAGACGGTCAACCGCACCGAAAGTGCTTTCATCGGAGGTCCCAAGTCGTCAACTAAGTCCCCAAACATGGCAGCTGCAGCTTTCAGTATTGCGGTGTCCTCGACATCTTCTGCCTGAGAGGGTTCTGCAGCTGGCGTCGCTGAAGGGATGCTTACGTCGACCAGTACACTCTGATCATTCGCATCCCGTTTCATGCGACTTCTTCTTGGCTTCATTTCTACCACACCCGCCTTCAGAAGCTCGTACTGAAGCCTTGTGCCGCTTCGTAGCCCATTCAGATGTTGACCGAGACGATTTAAGCAGTCAACGGCATCTTCATAAGCCCTTTCCCGTCCGTTCCTAATCGTCGGAGACCCACCGTTGTATCCTTGTTCGAGGCGATCCGCAGGCGTGCAACACTCCTCCGCCGCGGGTGACTTTAATCTACCCCAAAATAACCATTCGCTCTTCGCTTCTTTGAGATTCTTTTTCAGACTCGTAAAACTATTTTGATGCGCCTCTATGGCTCTCTGGAGTTTTGTTTGGTTCTTGTGAGTTTCCGTCAACAGGAAGGTACCCGTGACCATGTCGAGCAATCTAGAGAAGGAGTCGAGGGTTTTCGTCATGTTGGACTGCAAATTGGCAGTCGCAGTGGTGGGCCAGATGAGGTAACATACGAGGTTTGAGATTCCAATACCACAGGCGATGACGAATGTTACCTGAAGTAGGGTGTTTAATCCGCCCTCCTTTACGACACTGAATAAATGTCAATCTGAGTGCCAGAAAGCGTAGATACTGAAAGGACTTACACGACGAAAATTATAATAGACATCATACTACATGCCGTTCCGAACTGCGGATTAGCCATCCAAAGCTTCAACCACGCCAGTACGCTCATGCTGACGCCAACCCAGACGATCGCGATAACGTCTGCGAGCCATTCAAGTCCAGGTTGTACGTCAATCCACCAGAACATGGACATGCTTGCGAGAGCGACGAAGGCGGAATAGAATAGCCCAAAAACACAGAATATATCCGCTTCTAGCATTCCTCCCATGGTTTTCGCGGGATTGAAGTACACTGCACTTGAGGAAAAGTCGGATGATATGCACAAAACAACTAAAGAAGAAACTCACACCGTAGCTACCATGTGTCCACTGGCCAAAGGTTTCCCTCCAGTGCTTATGAAGCTCGACAGATAATCATTGTACGTAAACAGAGAGGCCACGAAGTAGGCAATGGAGCATTTAAGGATGTTTCGATATAGTATCGGGACCTGCGGTAGCCTTTTGGGAGAATACCACTTGGGAGATGGTTCCTCGTTGACTGGCAAATGTACTGAACGACGCGAAGAGGCCCTTGATACCGTGCTTTCCGTATCCGTATCCGAATCCGAGTCGGAATCTGAGCTCTCAGAATCTGACTGCATCCTATCCGTACCATCTCCAAAAGGATTGCTTTCTTCCACAACAGGCGATTGGACAGCCCCTTCCAAGTAGGAATCCGTGACACTTCCTCGGGGGGTAGCCTCACCATTCCTCTTCTGCGCCTGTCTCTTGGTGTTTGATCTTCTCGACAAGACCGATGTAGGCGTCGTCATTTGTCCTTGATCTTCCATCAATTGGCCAAAAACTGTCCATTCTGGCTGCGCTGGGGTGAAGATACCAATGCTATTGGTTACTCTACGGTTTTGGGGCGAAGAAGTGCTCCGACCAATCGCAGGGCGAGTACGAGAGTAATGTCCTGACTGCGACTGCTCGAAAAAGTCATGTCGAAGTGTTTCTGGGCTGCCGACAAAGGCATGAGAGTCTGACTGGAAGGTTTGGTGTTCAAGCGACGGCGACGGAAAAGACGAGGATAGGGTTTGGGGGACGGAAGACATTCTTTCGAGGATGCTCTGGCTTTACTGGTTTAGCGAGAGCATGAGCATGGACGACGACAGCAATATTATCAGAAGGAAACCTGCTAGTTCGATGACGGCAGGGTTCCCACGCTGCTTCATCATATGCGGCGACATGCAGAAACACTACAAGATTCCACAACGCGAAATTCCGTCTTGGAGGGAATGTAAACGATGTTGACACGGTAACGCCATTACTTACGTCCTGGACGACCAACTTACTCCGCTCGTTCTTGGAAACCTACACGTTTCGCGCGTCACGCAAGAGCTAAATAGTTTCTAGATCTACTGTAAGTACCAGCACATTCTAGGAAGAATAAAGTGCAATCGATAACATTTTTGCACGGGAACGACGTCTCTGAAGGCGCATACAATCTCCTGTAGTCTCGAAGTGGCCCAATACTACCGTCATCTGCCTCTATCTGAAGGGAAGACTCCTATCTGAAAGATGCTCAAAGCTTGCTTGATGTTAGGATCGATCGGCAAATATGTTCTGATAAAAGGAGTGTCCACCGTCCGGTGAATCACCCCCAGTGAAAACCGCCTCGATTCAGATATGTTTTCTTTTCCACTTTTCGTGTACTAAAACATATCGAAACTTAATATATTCTCCAGATTTGAGTTTTCGAGTGTCAAATACATCAAAAAACCATCGAAATTCACAGTAATTGATACTACTGTACACTATTCGTCGTGCGTTCCTTCTGTCCTCTCTACTTCTCTACTCCTGCCCTTTCCTGTTTCTCCGATGCCTTCACCACTCAAGAGACTCTCCACGAAGCCGCTGCAGCCTCTACTGCAGTTCCTATGAGAAATTGAGCCAGACAACCATTTGCTCTTCATACGGGCACGTGTACATACCATTTCTCTTCATTTGATTTCTCTTGGCTCGTCTCTGAAATCAATCACCCTCTGGTAAGTGGTTCTTCGACTGAGCTGAAAATAAATATTAATTGATGCCTGAATTAGAAACTGGCGATCTGTATGCCCTATCTCCTAGTCGCTATTTCTGATCCCACTTTTGTAGAGAGCTTCTTGTTCTGGTTCTAAATAACTTGCATCCGGGCGCCCTTCTCTTCAAACATATGATTGTAACAGCTATTAACGCAATGGGCGTGACCACATCAATCAACGATGGACCAATATCAATTACCCGGCTATACCATTAAGGGCATTTAGTCTCTCGGGAAACCGCTATCATACGACCGACTCTAAAAACTAAAGTGGATACCTTCCAACTGGCTTCAACTAGTTCTACTTTTAGTGTCTCAGGGAGAAGAAAGGAACTGCTCGATGTTTTCCAGCACCATTGTATCTGTTGTACAGGCACTCATCTTTGACTCGATATCGGAGTCCTCCAATACCGCTCAGGGGGGGGGAGATAATGACGTACTCGACACATGGCGGGTGGCGGATGGTTCAAATGAAGGGCGTTTCAACTATGTATGTGTTATATTTCAACACCTAGGGAAAGACCGGATCCTTGCAACAAGTCCTGCTGCATCCTTCAGCCTGTCTTGAGCCTGAAGTGAAGAGATTGGAAAGACTCGCATACCACAACGTTAACCGTATTACCAGCCACTAGGATCAACCACAATCTTGGCTCGGGGGATGGGCTTCGTACGCCTGGAAATGGTGGTATTGTAGGCTTCAAAGGCTCGTCCCGTGTATAGATACCCTTTGACAAAAATAATTTGAGTGATGGTAGTTCATGGAAGAAAAACTACAGGGTGAAAATATCAAGTTTGAAATTCTCCGGAAACATCATCTTGGTCGAAGGCGTTTTTTATGTTTTCAATATCCGCTCTGTAATTCGAAATACGAAGCCCTTGATTTTCGAAGGTAGGCCTCTCATCGCTCAGCATTGTATAGTGCTTATTATTTTGAGCGCGGGTGATCGCCGGTGACATTGTCATAAGTCTTATTTGTTGCTGGCTAATCCGTTCAGAAACGCTGTTGAATTATGGCACATCTCTTCACTATTCATAGCCCCGCTGCGGTTTAGCCCACGTGTGGTCACCTCGATGCTGGAATTGGAACCTTTTTCTTATCCAAAAGCTGTACAGGATCAAAGTGGGTAATGGGTACCGGTAATGACATTGACAGGCTTGATATTTTCTGAAACATATCAAAGTTAAACAAAGCGCACAAGTTCCATTTCTTGAAGCCAGAACGCGCGAATCCCTAAACGTGACGGCTCGTGCAAGCTTGTTCTGCGTCGCGAATCGACGTTGGTTCAAATAAAGATTATAACAGTAAATAAAGATTATAACAGTACCCGTGTGTCTTCGGGTCACTCGGCATCTTTGCCTCCTGGGATGCCCAGAAAATCTTGAGAGAATTCATTACTCATGCGTACAACCTTAACCCTGATGAACTCCATCTCAATAAGTACTTGAATTGATGTGATGACATTTCGTTTTCCGCCCCCACACTCACTATCCCCTCCCCTCCGTTGATTCATGCTACCTCTTACTCTCTCCCTTTCATTGTTTTTGTTACTCGCAAATGCTGAACCGATACACATACCACTTACGGTTCGAGACGTCGACCCTCCTTCAAGTGATGCTTTAAATCGCGAGTATTGGAATAACGTTGCGGCCGGGTTGCAACAAAAATATGGATATACGAACGAGAATGCGAGGCGTAAGAACAGGCGTGTTACTGCAGATATTCCTATGACAAATCAGGTGCGTTGAACACGTTTAGGGAGTCAGGAAACGTGGTGGGCTGAACATTCCCTATTTCCTAGCAAACCGACGCCAGCTACTTTGGCACTGTCAATGTAGGGACGCCGTGAGTACTCGATCTGTTTCGAATTCTCAATATGGGATGCAACTACAGCCGCAGGGCGCCGTCGCTGACGGTCGTTGAATGCAACGAGCGTATCCGAGATACTACCTGTCGATATTATGCTCATCAATCGATCACGACATGATTGGTTATGCTGCCCAGATTCCCAGACCCGCCCAATGACTGCTGTAGATGCCAAGGGCTCAGTTCAGGTTGGTTGAGGCTCGCCCAAGGTTACCAGAGATCCTCTTGTACTGGGACGCCAAGCAAGCGAGGGCGACGTGACGTCAGAAAATTGGGCCGCTTTCGGTTCTTCCAATTCATTTCTCTGATACCTCTTTCGGTATCCTGCGGGTTCCAAGACGGATCTCAATTCCCTCTATCCCATTCCGTAATGACTGGATGAATAATTGATCTTTCTTGTTTCTCAGACCGCAACCGTTCGGTGTCATTCTCGATACTGGGTCTTCAGACCTCTGGCTAGCGTCCACAACATGTGCCACCTGTGACTCAAGCACAGCTCTTTACGATTCTACGAGGTCTTCTTCCGCCCAAAATGTAAACCGTCCTGTTTCTATAACTTACGGCTCGGGTGCAGTCCGCGGCACAACTGTAACCGATAGTGTCTCTCTGGGGCCCTTCACGATCCAGTCTCAGACTCTCCGTATGTTCAGAACCGCCGTTTTCGACTTTGTACTCACAGATCTGCTTCAGTTGCCGTCAGTACTGTGAGCTCGGGTCTTTTGGAAGGCACCGTGTCAGGAATTCTTGGCCTTGGGTTCAACACCATTTCCTCGACCCAGAGTATGCCTCTATGGCAGGCACTCGCCAATAACGGTCAACTCAGTAGCCCAGACATGTCCTTCTGGATGACACGGCTGAGAGGAACTAGTAATCGGCGAGTAGAGGCTCCCGGAGGGATCATGACTCTCGGTGGCACGAATTCTTCGCTCTTCCAAGGCGACATCGAATTCTTGCCGACTACGGGACAACCTAGTTTCTGGCTCCTGACGTTACAATGTAAGCATGGGCTGATTCAAACTCACAGCGACTCTCCATCTGATCTGGATTATAGCTCTGACCGTGAACGGTAATTCTGTACCTGTCACATCCGGGAATAGTGCCCTTTCTGCTATTGATACCGGAACAACTCTTATTGGCGGTCCCAGCGCAGATGTAAGAGCTTTCTGGGGAGCTGTTCAAGGGTCTGCTACTGTCCCTGATATGCCCGGATTCTTCTCTTTCCGTGAGTCAGTGATTTACGCTTATGGCACGTTTTGTTGACCATTTTTTGCAGCTTGTACCACTGAGCTGAACGTTGGCATGTCGTATGGCGGAAAGACTTGGCCTATCGATCCTAGGGATATGAACATCGGTCGGCTTTCCGTCGGTAGCAACCTGTGTGTTGGGGGTATTTTTGATCTAGCGCGTGGTACCAACATTGCTAGCGGTGGAGGAACCCCGAGCTGGGTGGTTGGAGCGACATTCTTGGTTCGTGTTGCGAAATGATTTCCTTGAGCTTCGGTTGACAAATTCATTACAGAAAAATGTCTATTCCGTCTTCCGTGCGACAAATCCCCCACAAATTGGTTTTGCCCAGTTGTCTGACGCAGCAGGGGGATCAGGTATGATCCCATCCCCTGTTTCTTCAGGCAGAACAACTGAGCTTGGCACCTTTTCTTCCCCCACTTCCCCCACTTCAACTTCCACTTCCACAGGTACCCCTGGTGCAGCGCCTGCTGGTGGTAACAACGGTGTGGTTTCAGATAAGCAGGTTGGACCTGCCACTGTTTTACTCTTTGCTGTCTTCGCGGTCGCTTTGAATTTGCTTTGAGGATGGATTATGCTTAAAATCCCTCCTTACACTTATTCTTATCATGATTTGCTCCCTTGTCTGTTGCTCTCGCTAAGTCCTGTCTATTTCTTTGCTCGTTGCGGATGTCGCGGGAATTTCAACTTCAATATATAGGCCTAGCCCGAACTTATGGTTCGATTCACATATACCTATTTACAGCAGGTTGTATATTTTTGGAACGGACCCCTGGTGTAGCCATACTCTCAGAAAGATAATTACCTTAAGACAGTCAATATTACGAACATTTAACGACTATACATGCAATGGAGGAGTTGCTTACCGTTTTTGGAAGGAGGCTTTCCATAAAATGACAGTTGGTAAATAACAGCAAACATCCTTGCATGCTCCAGATCAAACATGATGCAGATGGCAGATTGAATCTTCTGTCCTTCCGTCGTATATCCCTTTCGCTTCTACCCTCTCCTTGTTCTTATTCCCAAGATATTCTCGTCAAGATTGAATCATCTACCCGCGAAGCAACGAGGTGTTTTACAGGAGCTAGATAATGGCGCGGACAGGGAACCACTGCTCCTTCGTTTTACTGGCCGAATTCCACATCCTCGAAGGAGCTCAACTGAAGTACCAATTCCCGCAACCTCTGGGTGTCGATGAATCGTATGTTAACCTCTGTCTATTGTCAAAGGAATGAAATGGGATTTCTAACATTTAGGGTCCTTCCTTGTCCTAACCAAAACTGAACTATTCATTGCGCATCCTAAATCCTTCACGAATTGCCTTGAATGTCAATGATGCACTCCTTTCAGAGTTCTCGCCATGTCCATGTTACCGGACGGTGCTGAGGCTCAACTCGACGACTGGACTGTGTTCTTTCTCAACCAAACTCCGTTCAACACTATATCGCCCGTTCTCGCTTTGGATTCACCAGAGATCAAGTCCACGATTTTACCTGGGGAGGATGATTCGAGGGTTAGCAAGCCGGACTTGTTGTGCGTGTTGAATCTTGTAAGGACAAAACATGATAAGACCTTCGATCGGTGCGTGGTTTGAGCTGTATTTTTAGCTACCGTGGACTGACAAGCTACACTCTCCAAAGTGGTGCTCGTGTGCTTGCAATGGCAATATGTACGCGACATCCTTTCATTCAGATATTCAAGGTGCGTAGCGCAAATTCGTTGCCTATCACAATTTCAATTATTTATTCGCTATTCGCCACTCTCCCTAGCCCGTACTCTTAATGGCTCTCGACGACTACCTCTTAAATCCTTCTCAAGACTGCCTAGCCCGTCTGTTTGACGCTGTGAATGCTATGGATCTATCAGGGGCCCCCATACTGTCGCGGCATGAGAAGATGGTCATGCGATTATCAGAACGAAAAGACATCTTTTCAGAGAAGTTCATGCAGCAGAAACACACTCGACCTCCAAGCTGGAACGCCGCTGGACAACATCGATCCAATGCTTCTGTGGAGTCGAATTTCACGTTTGAAGAAAACCTTCTCAGGAATAAGAACGACGACCGAACGATTGGCAGAAGTGCTGGCGCTTCGGAACAGTGGGATGCTGTGGCACGCTCAACGCGGGATAGAGCAGATACAGATAGCAGCGTTGCCTCATCGTCCACGAGCCCGCCTTCAGACTCCTCATTTACGTTGGGTGGAAGTGCGGTATGGGTAGGAGACGAGAGTGGGTTGGATTTGGTAAACGCGACATCGGGCATGGATGTGGGCGATGCCAATAGCGTGACTTCAGCAAGTGGAACCATGGTTGGATCCAATCGGCCGCGACGCTCGACGGATGGCTCATCAGGCTCCTCTCACTTGATTCCCAAGATACCCAACAAGGCCTCTGCGTATGAAGCACAATTCAGATCCGGCCTAACCAAGGATACCCATTTCTTCCACACTACTGTGGAATACAAGGAATACAAATTACCCATCAAGATGCCACTGTCCACATTTTCCGAAGAAGTCGGCGATGTACGTAGCAGGCTTAGCCTCTTACCCCTCTTCGTGATACTGACGACTATCCACTAGTACTCCCTGATCACACTTGTCAAGGTATTTTCGTCGCCCCAGCTTGTTTCAGGTCCTCAGCATCCCCATTTGCACACGAGCGGTCCACAAACACATCCCATCATCATTCTTTTTAACGCGCTTGTCACGGGAAAACGAGTCATTTTCCTCGGTCACAAAAGGCCCGCCGGAGAAGTTTCAACCTTCGTTTTGGCAGCATGTGCTCTAGGCTCTGGATGTGGTGCCGTGCTCAGAGGGTTTGTTGAGCGCGCGTTCCCGTATGCAAACTTGAACAACCGGGAAGAGTGGGAGTCGGTGTAAGGAAACCTTCGTTTGTGCCCCTCCGGTGCCATAAGAACCTCGATTGATCCGTTACTTTATTCTCCAACAGACCTGCCTACATTGCCGGAGTCACAAACCCTATATTCGGAACTTCTTCCCGAACATGGGATGTCATGCTGGATATCGGAAATGGAACTGTGACTGTGTCAAAAGATATTCACGCCGCCCATCCAGCTGCTGCTACTGGATTACTTGCACCGCTCATATCCAGAACAGGAACTTTGAAAGCCGAAGCCAACGGCGGAAACGATGACGAAATCAGGGGTAAGGAATCGAATAGAGACTTCATGAAGACGGATAATGTGATGGATAATGTGTTCATCGAAGATGTGAGTTTTCAGCCCGCCGGTAAAGCATTGACGGACGATGATGCCTGGTTTCTACAGATTAAGTCTTCTATCGAATATCACTACGGAGAGAGTGTGGTTCGCGTGCGGTTTATGGAATATGTCACGCGCTTTGTGAGGATCGCGTCGCGTTACGAAGAGGAAATAATCGGGACTACGAGTATAGGATACCCCAACACTTCGTTCGTGGAAGGCACCTCCACAAGGCCACCCCAACTTGGAGGCGGGACGGTGTTCACCGATGATCAAGCTGGTTACAAGGAGCTATCTGCCAATGCACACCGCATTGAAGCGTGGCGAAAGACCAATAGCTATCATTACTTTGTTGCGGTAAGTAAGATCGATCGATACCTCTCTCGGGGAAAGCCTACTAAACCGTTCTGGGCATAAGGACTTTGCTAAGTCTCAGTCGACTAACCCAGTACGCGGATTCGATGTTCTCCATCAACTACTTCGCCTTCGACACGCGAAGCACATGACTGATTCGGAGACCTATTTGATAATGAAAACGTTGGAGGAGAATGTTAGGACATATGAACAGGTGGTTGAGGTCGGTGGAAATTTGTGATTTAGCCTCCCGCTCCACTGACACGCGCTGTTCCAGCTTCTATCCTACCTCATGCCGCTAAGCGGTGGACTGCTTCCATTAGGATTCGGACTTTTTCATCCTCAGGAATCAATACGAGATACTACTACCGACTTGTTCAATCATCTGCGGCAGTATCCGGTGCGCCTTCCTTGAGGTGCCGATAGTTTGGTTTTACTGACACATGGTTTAGGTCGGGGTGATCTCCCTTCAGACTCTTAATCACTTCCAGCGTTATGCATATGTGCGACAGGCATGTATACGAGAGAAGCAGCAGCAGCAACAACAACAACCCGGGTACCACCACCAACATCAGCAACATCCACAATCTTCGCAGTTGCCGATATTCTCCCGTACCCACTCTAATTCCAGTGCGAGTATGAGTATCAGTGGCAATCATCTAATGGAAAGAGCGAATGGGGTGTTCTGAGCGGCTTCTGCTCATGTGCAGATGGGATTGACATTCGACCGCCGTTGACGTACTTGGACATTTTTCATCGTGAGTCATTGATTTTTTTTTCATCATAGTTTAATAGCCTTACCATTGCGCTAATTCACTGTACACAGTTCATGCTTCTTTTTGTGCGTTTGCAGTGCTTCTTGTTTCCATCTTGAGTTATCTGTTTTTTTAGTGTATCACGGACATTTGTAACATTATTATAATCATCTGCTGAAGGATGAATTTTCTTGATTTTCGAGTCAATTGTTAACTGTGTGTTGTAGGAGGTCACGAGACTGGTTCATACGTCCCTCGCTTATCTATTCCGCCAAGTCCGTAAATTTTTATCACTGTGGCCCGTTGGACAAGGACCTGAACGACGTTGTCGTGAGGCACGTGGATCTGCAGGTTTCACACTCACGTTCAGGCTGGTTCTCCGTACCTTCAGGTACATACTGGGAGAATTTTTGAGGTGATAATCATTACTACTTCTGGCTAATGCGTTGTTGCCAAGGGCTAACTGTTGAACAAGCAAGGTGGTGGGTAAGGGAAATTGACGTCCTCGAGAGTAAGGGGCTAGGGTTGTATACCTACCAGGTTGCAAGTTGTTCACTGAACCGTCGTTTAAATGTCCGACCTTGCAGTATGTATGAGGAGCAGGGTTCGATTCTCTTCAAGTTTCAGCCTTCGATCCTGAGTTTTCAGATTCACTCTCGTCCCGAATGTTTGGATTTTTCCGATTCGGAGGTAACTTTGAAGTTGGGCACAGTTTTTTTTCTAACGAGCCACCCGTCGTATAGAGCTGCCTCAGGTCATAGTCGCCCGAGCCGCGCAACGGCCTTTTCTTTCTTCATTCCACATGCCTACCCAGCAAAAGTATAGCCCAGTCTCCCAACTTGAAATACAAAAAAAAAAACATAAGGAGAATCATGATGCGTGACTCATAAAAGGGATCATCAATGATCATCCGCGCCTTTTTAACGTTTCTTTTCCAGCATGGTATACGTATACGTATCTCATCTAAGCTTTGGGGGCAAAGCGGGATTTCCAATTTCCGAGGGATGCGAATTGCATCAAGACGATCCCGTCACAACATCTGGGGTTTTTTCCTATGCACATCTGCTGCGCATTGATAAAGGCAAGGCCATGGTTCCATACTATGTAGCTACATCGTAAGTGCATTCATGTGCATTTATAATGAGTACGATAAGCTTACTTTGTGCTAACTCCTGACAGCGGCTCGTTTTTCCGAAACTTGACAACCAGTTGGACCGTGGGACCTTTTTCTTTTTGCGACGAAGTCAATACCAGTTGGGGCGAGCTACTTATAAAGTAGTCTCGGGGCAAGCTCGGGGTTACAGGGAACCCATGGGAGAGAACAGAGTTATTAAGCGCTTGCTAGCTATGTCAGTCCTTCGTGAAAAAAAATCAGACATGTATACTTAGAATTCAGGCCCAGGTCCTGGACAATGGCCGAATCGAGCTTGGCAGTGAAGGTCTCATACTTCCGAGGGGTTTTGAGAATGGATCCGGAATAACAATGACATTGCCTTCATCGACATCACCCGTCTGAAAGTTGTGAACAGTTGAGGTGGAAGAAACGTCTGAGAGTTTCAGACTGTGTACACAGGAATTGACCGAGGACGTTGACCGCTGGAACGCTCCGCCACCGTCAGTCAGGTACGTTCGTCGACGTCTCAAGGTTTGTTGTCGGAGAGCGAACTTACCCGGGTGAAACGCTTCGAGGGCTTTGGAGGAATAAATTTCCGATTGGAGCAAATTTCCGAGTAGGCGCGTCCGGTAAAATACGGGCTGATGAAAGAGTCTCGACTGGAACTTGTGGAGGATGTAAGTCAGCGGAATAACTTTTTTGAATGCCGATAGGTTATAGGAGTACTAGGAGCGTTCTCGCCGAATTGTTTACCCCTACAAAGGGAACTTTTCCGGATACAAAAAATCTGTCGTACCAGATGGATCACCCCTTCAAAGTGAACAGAGGAGTAGTGAGTACTCCTTATTGTAGCGTACTGTCAGCGTAGAAAGGGTCAGACCGGACCATTTATAAAAAGTCCGAAACGGTCGAGTTGTCCGACTTTCGGAGAGCCGAGGTAGGTGTAAGTATACACCTCGTGGATGATTGTACAAAGGTGATTTTCGGAAGCACAGAAAATCATCGAGGCTGTTCTATATGGATTAGACTTAAAAAAACCGTTTATCTAGTCAAATATGACTGAGCGCGACTTGCATTACTCCTACGTCCCCATAAGGCCACCTTGCAAGCCTCTGTGAATGGTGAAGGAGGGAATCCATGGAAGATGTCTGCAATTCGTGGTCCACAACCCGTTCAAAGACCCGGTCCCGTTCATGACAAATGCAGAACCGACAGGTTATCGGAGTGGACGGGGGAAACGGATGTTGGCGGGCGTTTGTGACAATTTTTATGTAAACCCAGGTCTTAGCACAGGTTATGTGAATTACGAATACCAACAAATTTGATTCCACCTCTGCTCCTTCTAATTGTGATGGTGGGCGGTCCGTGAATTGATAGTGCAAGAAGTTTGCTGTGAGAGGTGCATGTGGATGTGAATCTAAGGCTCCTTCACCAGCGGATGTCGGGAGTTATTTCATAGACCGGAAAGTGAATGTACGTAGTGCGGGGAAATGATAGCCACCCTTTGGGCGTTCGAAGTTGTGCCTTGTAGCGTGCGTGATGAATTGGGAAGAATAAACGGTTCTTTGCTTCCCCCTTCTAGGGTTGGCATGAGGCCTAGTGAATGGTTTTTACAGCTCTTTGTAGCCAGGTCCAAGTCGATTTTTACATACTTGCCTTGTCTATCGCTATTGATCATCATCAGGTTATCACTGCGCTTTGGAAGACTGCCAGAAACGCGCAGTCAGCAAGATGGGCGGTATCAATCCAGGCAGAGGAAATATTTTGAAAATTGGAGGTGTACTCCTTGGAAATTTTGAGAGGGTCCGTCGTCGTCCTTGTTGTCGTACATGACTCCATCATATACCGAACGGCTGAAGCGTTACCTTGCGGATCAATTCCGAAAGGTCGATGCAATTATCACCGGCCCTGAGAGTATCAGGAAATGTAAACGCGTGTTTTCCGGTCAAGGCGAAAGATGCCCGTGTCTGACGAAGAGATTCCCATACCACCGAATCAGTCCGTAAAAACAAACCCGGAGAAGGACCTTCACCGTTCAAATCTATCAGAATTGATATCAAAGGAATGAAAGGTAGACTCACCAGGTATTGAGGCTGTTGAAAGTAGGGGAACATAAGCCCCCAGACTTAGTGATGATGTAGTTTGGCAGAAAAGAGTTGTGCTGAAGCGATCAGGGCCAGATTCTATACCGGGTTTAGTATTTTGTATTGGGAGGCATATGGTCCATGTTAGAGCTGAATGGAAGATTACCGACATGGCAGTGAAGCGCGGGAGATGTGACAAGCTGTAACGCTTGTATGACGGCAATTGAGCGGCAGAAATTCGGCCAGATCCCCGATTAGAGATCCCGTGCTTACTTCGGCTGTGCGGACCTCCTTTAATACGAGACCCTCGAGGTCAGCCTCGAGCTTTGTTCAGCGCCTCCACCATCCTCGTCGGCATATTTCATGTTCTGCCTTGCCAGCAATTCCTAGTTCTTGTCTCTGTAGTTCTTTGGTCTTGATCGGCCCCATTTCACCATCCTTTGCGGTTTCGCCCTCAAATTCCCGCTTTTCTCTTACTCCTGCTGCGGACTTCGTAACTCCGGCCTCGCTTCACCTTTTCTTCCAACGAAAGACCGACCGCAGTCACTTATCATTCCCAAATCATGGCTAATAAACCCGTCAACGCGGACAAATCTACCCAAGGAACCCTACAAAGGGGGAAGGCGTGCTTAAGGTGCAGGTGAGTATATTTAGATTTTTTTTTGACTTGATTCTCACACATCGCACAGAAAGCGGAAGATGGTGATTCATTGGGTCTACTTTATACTGTTATACAACCGAGTTGACTGTTCTCGTATAGAGATGCGATGGTACTAAGCCAGCCTGTCAGCAATGTATCCGTGCAAAGAAACCTGACTGTTGCGAATACGACGATGGAAAGGGGAAGACAAGAACCCAAATACTACGCGAGACCATAACTCGTCTTGAGCAACGCGTCAAAGAACTGGAGGATCCCGAGTACATTCTGCCGACAGTTCAGCTCTACGATCCTCGTGGCCAGGCTACCGATTCCATTTCTTCGTCTTCATCGTATGGATCACCCGTCAGCTCAACGATTTCCGCACATTCTCCTTACACGTCTGGTAAGTCCTCTTGCGTTATATTCCCACGATCAAAACATCGTTTACCTCCTCGTGTTTATAGATACTACCAACTCACCTCCAGAGACTTGGGCCCACCTCCCGGTAAGTTATTCTTTCCCTTATCTTCCTTGTTGCGATGCTCATCTCACTCGTAGCCGGTTCCCTCCCCTTCGCCGTCGAATTTTGTTACCGACATGTTCTTCGAAGATCCGCAACCGTATCAAGCTCCTTTCGAACTTGGTCCCCTCCTGTAGGAATATAATTTAGTCTCCCCCCTTCTTACATCTGATTTTCCTTTACGTTAAGGTTGGATATCTTTTTGCCACACCGACACCAGTGTGGCCTGGAGATCCATATGGGACATTTACAGGAGAGCTTGCAATTGCCACTATCCGAGCAGCGACACCCGGCGCTGATGAACGCGATCTACCTTTGGGCGTGCTTCATCTCTCGGCCTAAGCCTCTATGCCAGCATGAAGATACTTTCCTCGCCCAAGCCCTGGATGCAGTCCGTGATGGACTACGGACGGGCGATAAGGTACTGGATGTCATTCAAGCTTCCTGTCTTCTGTCCATGTACTTCTTGGTCAACGGACGTCTATTGGAAGGCAGTTATCATGCCAGCGCCGCCACGTCGTTAGCGGTGCAGTGTGGATTGCAAGCTGGCATTTCGAATAAAGGTTGTTACAGCCCGTCTTCGTCGAGGGAGAATCTCGTGGAAACACCGAAAAACGGCTACAGGGAGGGCGAACGGATACTAGCCTTCTGGCAAGTTTACAACCTGGACAAGTGCTGGTCGGTAGCTCTCCGCAAACCGTCTGTTTTAATCGATGGCCTTGATCCTTGGACTTCTATCAACTGTCCCTGGCCTGAAGACATAATTGAATACGAGTCGGTAAGATCCTTGAAACGATTCATTCATTCTTGCAAGTAGGCTTACACTTTCGAAAGGGCGCTGCTACTCCCGTATCGTTCCAGACGGTTCAGAACTTCCTTCAAGGTGACCTGTCAGGTGGCTTCTCATTGCAAGCGCTGCGAGCGAAAGCCTCTGCCCTCTATTCTCACGCTGATCAGATGGCTTTACGGTGGAATGGGAGTACGTCGTGTTTTCTCAGCCGCGAACGTTCCGTTACTTACCTCCATCGTCCATAGGATTCAAACCTTCTGGTGGCTATCCTGACGAAATACAAGCGCTGGAATTGACGATCACTCGGTTCCTGGCTACGCTTGTTCCTGTACAACAACTTAACGCAACGATGGGTGATGAAAAGCAGACGTTGATCGTTGTACATACACTTGTACAAGCTTCTTTGATACATTTGTACCAGAGATTCGCTCAAGATGACGGTGTCGCATATGAGAAGTGTTCGCAAGCCGCCAAGACATGCGTGGAGATAATAAAGTATATCTCTGAACAGGATTACGACTTCTTGGATCCGATATTGGGGGTAAGCTTCACTTTTTTGTTTGATCATCTCACCAGTTCGACTCAACCTTTCAATGTTCTTACAGCCTTGTTGGACAACTGCGGCAGAGTTCTCAATACGCGAGTTCGTCAGTATCGATTCCTCGTGGCCGATTGGAAGCAACGAACTTCGCAACAACATTGGGACAATAATCTACGCTATGACTACCCTCAATGCTCGATTCCCTGTCTTAGGTCAGTGTAAAACTTGATCTTTTCTTGATCTTTCCGTCTTATCTCTTTTGATTCAGGTATCTCGGCAGCAAAAATCCAGAAGCGAATGGCGGAGCTCTAATCATTGTTACCTCATTAATACAAGCACCAATCTACTATTGCACCGCACTTCCCCATTTCTTCCCTTCGTCTCCTCAGCTGGCCACCCTGAACATTCCTTGAATTCGTCTCGCCGATCACCCCTCGTTTTTTTCATCCTTTACATTCTATCGATCGGGCGGGCACTCTTTTTTTGACGCGGCGCCTGTGGAGCACGCCTGGCTGCAAATGTACCATCCAATCGACTATAGATCGTTTCTACCATGGACACAAGAAACCCTGTTTCAACCCCTTTTTGCTTTTTCGGACAATGGACTACTTTTTGTTTGAGGCGCACTTGTTTTGTTTTTTTCCCACCGTTGTGGTCGCCTCCATTACATTACGCTCCTTATGACTCCTTTCACGCCTCCTTTTAATTTTTTTATGACCGTGATGGACAAAAAAGAATGTCGAACATTTGTTTGTTGTGGACATTTATCAAAAGGACATTTTTTTTGCCATCTTTTAATCGGAACGCTCCTCACGGATTTTTTGGACTCTTTCTTTTTTTTTTGGACAGTCATACCGGATTTTTGGCTACGAACCCCCATTTTTTCAATGGACATTACTATCAACTCGGTATCATTGTTTTACATCTGCACCAGTATGCAACCACCACACCTTGGACTATCTTTTACAAGTACCGAACCTCATGGACTCGTTTTCAAAAATTCAACAAAGTTGTACTATCACTTACTTACCTATAAGCTACTTTGGGACTTTTTGGACTTTTTACACCACCCCCCTTTTTTTTGTTTATTTTGCTTTTGAACACTAGTTTATAACTTACTCTTACTTTTTACCAATTTCCTTAACGATTAGCAAATAATAATATGTAGGTGTACTTTTATATACTTATCGATTTTTTTTTACAAGTAACAAAAAGACACGGAAATTTTTACAATTTGTATTGTATTAGTTGAATTATTCTTTTCGAGGTTGGTCGAAATCCGTTCATGTGTACTATGATCATCGCTTCTATTGCTTTTGTGCGAGTATTTCACTATAGGTACCGAATTTCGAACGGGATGTGTTCGGAACGGTTGAAAAATGAGCTGTCGATTTTGGTCTTTGGCTATTGATCATGAGAGCGAGCCCTGCCGTTCTCGTCGACAATGCGCCCAACTGTCGAACTGTCGAGGTTGAACGTAGGCCTGTCACCTTTGCCAAGTCGTCATCTACCGTGCTTGTTACAGGACGTTGAACGTTGACCACGGTCCCCCGTGCTAGGCCGATCGCTACATTTCAATTTTTCAGAGGAATCCCGCAGTGAAATCTATATCTCAGATTGCACGAGAGGCAAGCTTGAGGGCCCTTCCATCCTGACACCTTAGAGGCCTCAAGCAAAGTTCCGCATCTACTATCATTTATGACCACGAACGAGTCACTCAGTACATCTCCCTGTGGTTCTCTCCAGTTTCAAATTCACATCCCAAGATCCTCAAAAAAGATTATTTTTTTGTTTTTGCGTGTTCCTGCGGTAGGTACTTGTACTTACCCATACGGAACAGGATGGCTATGATCATAATCTACCTCGATCGATGAGTATAACCGTAGGAGTCGCCAAAAAAAAGAAGACACATAAGTAGAACAACCATAGGGTCAATTTCCTCCAGACCGTTCCAGAAGAGTCACAAAATGACGGAAAGTACCGTAAGAGCCGCTAGGTAGCTCACAAGTTTGCAACGTTCAACGTTCAACGGAATAATAATTTTGAAAAAATTGAAATTGCTTCCGTTCCGAACTGCCTTTAGACCGATACCTCGCTCCTCCGTCTGAGCTTCTTCTGATCCATCGGGGTAGAAAAAAAAGGGAAACTTACGGCAATCTGGACAACTGCTTCAAACTCGTCGTCGACACCTGGATGATCCCCGGCTATCGTTCACCGTCGTGGCAGGATATCGACTATGGCTGAACTCGCAAAAAAGACAAGGAACAAGTAGGCCTCGATGGGGATGACACCCATGATGTCTCCCGCGAACTGTAGAGTAGATTGACAGATAGGTACGATTGGTAGCCCATAAAGACTCCTCCTCCTGGGGTTTGAATGTAACGACTCAGGGTTTATTTGATGGGGAACCAAGACCCGTTCAGAGTCAACGAGACTCGCAAGAGAATTGGGGATGGGGAAGGGAGGCGCGGGGGTGGGGTGGAACGTAAGGCGGCTAACCTACTCGTTTTCCAAAGCATTCGTAGGAAATGCAACGACGGAGTTCACGTCTACATAAATCCCCTTGAGAATTTCCCGAGTGGTGGGTAATAAAGGCCGCGATAGCTCGAGAGAAGCTTGAAAGGAGCGAGATTCGTTTCCTGCCTCGCTCGGTAGGCCTCCATGACTTTGTTTGCGATTTTTGTCTCCTGATCCCCTGAGAGTTTCGAGTCAGCGGAGAAAACGATCACGATACCCAAAGTGTCGGAGCGCTGGAAGTGGTACCGTGGAATTTGGTGGATCGTCACGCGTGCCTAGGACGCCCAACAAATGCTTCGTCAATTTCATACGTCCGACTTCGTGGTACACAAACGTGGACAGAGAAGGACAGCAACGAATTATACCCTCAACCTCCACGGGGCGTAAGGGAACGTCGACAATGGTAAGTCGTTCCAGTGTGCATTGGGACCGTACTCATCTCCCTGAAAGCATCGCTATCCCAAGGATATGGTCGTAATGCGGGATCTGAAACACATTCGCAGAACCTGTGGGAACAGGTGGGTGGGTAGAAGACGTTAAGCTGTTTGAAAGCGGGCAGAGTCAATGCGCGAAAGAAGGGATGGAAGTTGTAGTAACATTCGCCATAGGGCGAATAGTCGTCGTCGTCGTCACCAACACAGAATCGAACGTACAGGGTGGTCAGAACATCATTTTTGATGTATTTTTTGATCGTGAAGTCTGCTGTGAAGGACCAAGTGAGACAGCAATAGGTCAAAACGAGTTCCTTTGTGACCGGAAACTGCTGCAAGGTCTCCAGCCAACCGATTTGGTTCAATGTATTCCCCAATACCAGCCTGAAGGGTTCCAAAGGAAACGGCTGTCGGCCAACTATGTAATGGAAGAATGTGGAGAGTTTTCGGACGGGCTGAATCGTTGGAAATAGCTTGGGAACGACAGTGTGATTAATTTAGAGTGAGATCTCCTCTAATTTCTGGAACGCCGGCGGTTCAGACAGGATACGGAGGGCTGCCGTCCGAAACTTCGGACTGATGAGTTCGAGTAGCCGACCTCCGTCTCATGGAGTGGATCAACATTATTCGGATAACGTCCGTCCTGTCGGAGATGCAGCGAATGCTTTAGGTACGGGAGATTGCAGAAACCGAGGTCCACGACAAAGCGAGACCCACAGTTTCGGGGTCGAAAGCGCAATTTTCCTCCATTGACGACAAACATGGGCGAGGAGGAGAGGGGGAAGGTCGACGAAGTTGGGATCGGCAATCGGGTTGCTTCCTGCTGCAGACAGGGCAAAGAAGATTTCTGGGGGGTATCTGCAAAGAAAGTCCACTTTTTCCCTTTGATGTAAAAGCCCGAATTCCTGCACCAGCTCTACTCCTGAATCCACCGAACGAGTAGCTGGTTTATCGTCCGTCCCCGCGTTTTCAGCGCGTGACAATAGCTGTCCGCCTGCTCCATCTCCATCGTCCATAACAGTCTTCGAAGTGGTTGGGCGCATGTCTAGAGGACCTGGGGTATCAATCACAATATATTTGACGGTGATAAACACCTAGAAGCGATATTATGATTCAAGTATTCGGTTAAGAAAATCCCCTGTATCTTTCAATAGATTTCCAATTGGAAGACGCGTAAAAACCTTTCTCCCAGAGAATCCAGAGTCAGCTAACTGAGCCCGAGCTTCGTTTGATCGTCTTTGCACTTCAGACCGCTAACCCTAATGCGGATTTGTTACCAACTGTATGGAACGAAGCTTTGAAAAAAAGCCTTACAGCTCTTCAACTGCAGAGAACATGGTGGAAAGGGATACGGTCTGTGACCGTGACGGAAAGCGCTTCGGAGGGAGGGCACAACCTGATATGTACGTACAACACCACATTTCGTTTTGGTCACGGTGCTCTGTATCTACGTGAAGAATACACTCTCCTTATGGTTCAATAGATGGACTAGCTCAAAGCGTACGAGCAGCACTGGTAACAATTAATTCACCGACATCTACTAGTACGATCATGAACCCAAGGTCAACTCAACTTGAGCTGTCGTATAGAGCACATGCTAGGCTCATCACAAGCCATACACTGGCACCTTCGAGCTGACCTCCCACTGCAACGTCAAATTGACCTTTTCCTGACCCTGCAACTCACACAACCAATTCATCTTTCCATCCTTTCCAAGCGCCTCTATATCCACATCAACATCATCTGCACCATCCCACACCGCAACCACTCCACCAGAAACATTGACGGTCGGCCCAATCACTTTGGGAGTGCGTATACTGATAGAAGCAGTAGGCAGTTCGGCCGATTTTAGAGTTGAACCAGAAAGGATACTGAGCCTTTTCGAGGGGACAGTGTCCCCATTTTGATTGTCAACCGCAGCCTTGGGCACCACTAGACCGCTGCCGCTAGGCACTTTGAGCGCGGGATTGACAAGTTTGACCGTGATCTCCGAATTTTCAGAGACAGGCACCTGGTCAGTTATCTTGAGTAACGGGATTTGGGCGAATTTCGTGTTGTGAACTGTAAGCCGCTGAATGTAAACGTGAGTCGTGGTTTTGTTATAAAGCCCGCTCGTTGAAGTTTTCTTTGAGACGGGATGATAGGTGATTCGGATAGAAGGATCCAAACTGTAACAGTACAGTTAGAGTTGAGTATTACTGGGGAGAGGATTCAACGTACCCCAGCGGGCAATCAAAACTTTCAAACGGGCTGACAGAGGGTATATCTGATTTCGCAATGAAGCTCCCGTCCACGTAGACGCTCGCCTGTCCGGGAAGGAACGTATACTCAGACTCGTTTTGAATCTTTGCCTATTAGATATTAATAAACCGCAAGACCGCTATTGAGAATTTACCTTCAAATGAACACGGGTATCAATCTTGGGTATTGAGAACCAGGTCATTGCAGCGTTCAGCGCTAGTTCTACGATCGTAAAGCTACGTTCACCACCATCCGACGGAATCGTAACGAAGCCAGGAATTCGGAAAGTGGCGCTGATACTTCCTTGGGAGGTCACGCGAGAAACTGCACGTTCCATGTCTCTGAGGGGAGCTGAGGGCGAGCCATCGAGATCGCCTCCGCCACCTGGGGCCGAGTGGGACACCATCGGGGCTGCAGAAAGAAGCGCCATCGGACGGGGTGGGTGACCACGAGGCCTCAAGTACGGTTTGTGGACAGAGATATTCCATTGCGAGATGACTGGTAGCTCCAGGCCAAAAGTTGGGCTGGCGGTCTCCAATGTGAGAGGCACATTCTCCCAGGACTAACACAGGCCGTTACGCGTCAATGTTCAACTTGAAAGCCATACGTTCCGAATAACGTACCTCACGAGTAGACTGAGATACTATGGCCTTGTAAATGAAGGAAACCGGCTTGTCCTTCCCTGAAGTGTCAACCCGAATATCGTATCCGGCTTTCCAGGTCGCACCGGTAACAGCTAATATCGAATATCAATGAAGTTCAGAAAGAAAGGATATAGCCGACTCACCATAAATCAAAATCAACTCAACATCACAATCTGCGTCTGCAACTAGACCTATCGAGGCACGACGACCAAGGTCGACGTTGAAGCTACCGGCAAGATTTTCCTTCTCTTTCTCAATTTCCTCATCAATCTGCTTTAGCTCCTGCTCTATCTCCAATAATTTGTCGTCAAGTTGCCCGGCTGCTGCTTCATAGTCGCTCAAGACAGTTGGAAGGTCGCCAGTTCGGGTGTACTGTGCGTTCAATGTGCCCAAAAAAGCTTCAAGAGAACCAATAGCTTTCTTGCAGCGTTTTTGAGCTTTCTCCACGCGGGTTTTCTTCAGCGTAAGGTCGTCAAGTTTGGGAGTACTTTCTTTCTTCTCCACTGAGTTCTCAGTCAAATTGACGTCTTGGATTATTGCTGGACCACGACCTTCCACTCTGCATAGCATTAACAGTAAGGTCCCATTGGGAGAGGAATTGATTAGAAAAACACACCTCAACGACTGTGTATCCATAACCCAGGGAAGCCATGGGATCTCAACATGATTCTGTCCTTTCTTCAGACTGAGTTTGCATGACCGAGTGATTTCAGCAAGCCCGCTGCTGTAGAGGCTGACTCCTGATATCCTGCTTTCAGATTGTTCAACCCAAACTTTGTGAACCTCTTCAGACATGGGGGTCGTTGTGAATGTCAATATCGATGTGGATGACAAGGGGTGAGACGACATCCGTCAGGGTTGACTGCGGGAGCTTTGTTCTAGATATTTTCACGAACAAGGGAGAAACCAGGAGCTACACATGTACAGGAGACCATAACACTGGCTGTGGATAAGAGAGATTGAGAAAGATATAGATAGATATCTGGATAGCTATGACTGGTCGATAATCAAAACTTCCCACGATAGTCATCTTGGCTCTCAGTCTCTTCTCGTTGTACTCCTTCCCCCTTGCTGTAGGGAAGATACCGGAACTGTGATGATACCCACGTCTGAGCAATGTTGACGTCGGAGAATTATGTGAGGGATGCCCGGTCTTGCGCCTGCGAATTCTTCTAAATGAAGGGAGAAGGTGCTTTTTGCACACAGATTCTTGTTTGTGCTCCCTCCCGACGTGCCACGATTTGCTTCGACATCTTTCGCGCAAATCCTCATACCATCAATCACTTGAAGTATGTAGAAGTACATGATCTGTCGAGATCCCGGCTTGCCACCAATCCGGTATCTTGATTATTCACCGCTCCATGGCCTCAATCTCAAGCCAGGCAAAAAGAACCATCCATGGTCACCTAAGTGATTAATATCAACGACATATCTTCGGCGGAGAATCTTGCCTTGCTCAACTTTCAGGGTTACAAAGCCCCGCTCGTGGTTCCAGAGTATTGGTGAGTACTTTTTCACTTTTCGAATGCGTCAAATAACTCCCCTTGAGATCCACGCTGGACAGCAACGGCTCAGCTGATCCGGAAAATTTTAACATCGGAAATCAGTTCTCTCCATGCAGACGGGTTCAACGAGTGGTGGAGGAAAAAGAAATAGAAATTAAAATCACCGCGTATGTTTACACATCTCCTCGCGTCAGGGCACCAAGGTACTGTCACCCTCCTAGCCGGCCGTCTTCTCCCCACGACAGGAACCTTCCAGCCAAACTTGAAAGTTTCTCCCGAATTTCGGTGCTAGGGGACAGTCAGAAACGATACTCTTCCATCGTTGGCTCAGATAACCAGGCCCTTTCCAAAGGACAATTCCAGATTTTCAGACCCCACTGCGAAGGTGATCTAAGTACGTGCATACTTCGGACAAGGACTTCAACAGAGGTTAGGTGCCCCGTTACCACCTGGCTTCATCGGTATGGAATTTGTTCATCAGCGTAGCCGTCTCACTCATAGAATGAATTCCTCGTCGGACTGTATCTTCATCTTCGCAGGCCTGGCCACAGACTCTCTATCTCGTGAGTAATGGGGAAGCTTCAGGTTTAAGTCCGTCACTCAAAATTTATCCAGTCGCCCTCTGGTATGCTCCCGTCATAGTGGACTTCATCATATTCTGCCTCACTCTATATTGGACCATGAGATGCTCTAAGTCTCTAGGTTCAAGTACACCGTGAGTCGATCTCAAGAACTTTCACTGTCTTTCGTGTAATACTCACCGACCGATCAAGGACGATACGTCAATTCACTCGAGACGGCGTGTTATATTTCGCGATCATTTTCTCAGCCAACATGATCAATGTTATAGTTTACGAGGTACGTACTAAGACCCATCAGCGTCCCGGAGAGGACGAAAAAGTTGACGAGTGGGTGAAAGGTCGTTGTGGATAATCTCAAAGCCATCGGTGCATCATTCAGCCAAATGGTCACTTCGGTTACGATTTCTCGACTTGTACTGAATCTTCGAGGGTGTAGGAGAAGAGCACACTTATCGTTCTAGCGATTGTGATTTTGTTCATCATGACTTTGTTACGAGAACGTTGGGAGATTTGGGGGGAGAATTTGTGTCTTGGGAGGATGATGATGAAGAAGAGACCATGACTGATTCGAGTCTGTGGGGAGTAAGTGAGGACTGCCGTTTCAGTTCTCTGGAGATGTAACAGCGGCCTGTGTATCAGTCGTGGTAAGGATGTTAGCATTTTGATGATTTTTTGGGGATTCGGAATTGAGAAGCATGTACGTGTAATACTGTATTCAATGGTTGTATAAAAGCCTCGACCGTAAAATCATAGCTATTAATTATTTCCGCAATATACTACGTGATGGTAATGATCAGAATGAGCATGCACTTGGCTAAGGAAGTTACTTGCGCTGCGAAGTGGTACTCTGATAATCCGAGTTTGGGTCTTCAAGACAACCCCGTTTCTCTTCATATCGAAACGTCTCTTCCGATGTCATCCTTCCGTCTCGGTCAATCAATGAAGGGTGGCTGACGGACAGCACTTCAAAGCTTTAACGCTGAGATCGGTAATTCTGACCTTGTGCCATCTGGCAGCTTTGCACATTCCAGAGCCATTGTCAATAACCTTCTCTGCCCTGTCTTCCTCCAAATATGAGGGGACATCGTTGAGTAAAGAAGTGCGGACGTCACGCGTTCGACGGGGGTTTTAGTTGGTGGGCGGTGCCCAGGGATACTGTGGGATTGTCCCAGGCACCAGAGCATGTTTGCCCGTTTTGTCTTTTCTTTTTCGAGCCAGTTCTCGGACTTCTCAGTAAATCACGCTTCTGCTCTTTTGCTGCGGATTATCGGAAAAGTCCGAGAACGTGGGTGGCAAAGATATGTTTTTCCCGCGTCCTGTCAATTAAAGTACTCCTCATTCTTTGCAAAAACCGATCAATCACCTGTGGCTTTGGAGGCTCGGTCAGGGTGAGGATGAAATCAACCTCTGACGAACACTGTGAATGAAGAACCCCGAGCATAAAGACGAATGAACGCAAAAATAACTTCTCTGGTATGTGAGATGCCGCACTCAACTATATATGCCTCGCAGAAGAATAAAAATAGTACAGCATGCATCGCAATCGGATTTGAGAAACTCACAAAAAGATGACATCGAGCGCTGACATCGTTCAAGCTTCATGATCATTGCTGGACGACGCGACAGGCAAGTCAAGATTTCCCCATCGTACTAAAAAAACCTGTGCAAATGTTTTTACGCTCGCAATCCAGGGTGGTTACGGTCGTAAGAGGGATCTTACATTGATCAACCTGTGGGAATCCCTAAACGCCCTGTCGTGTGATGTTCGCACCCCAAAGTATACCAACGAGATTGCAGCTGTTTCTTCGTCATGCCTTCACGCAGTTGAACGAGCTGGCGTTGGCACGTAGTGTCGAAATCGAAGTCCGGAATGACTGGACGCAACTCCCATTCTAAGTTGAGTGCGATGAATTAAAAAAGTGGTGAGTTCGGTCTACTGTGAATCTCCTCGAGAAACGGAGCGGGTGTAAGAAACGGAGAGGGTCTAGAAAACGGCCAGGGTACTTGGATAATTTACTATAAATAGACATTTTTCACGTGACTCACAACAGCGGCCAGAAATGGCCGTTTGTGATTGGACGATGTCAGCAAGACGTTTCAGGCGTTGTGAGAAAAGGCCGCTCCAACAATTCTTTCTCCTTACCACCAACATCATCACCTTTTCCTGTCGTCGTTGACGACGTCGCCGACAACATGACGCAGTACAGCGCCGTCGACAATGCCAATCGAGGTGATTCCCCTTACCTCAATTCCGCTCATAACGAATCTGCAGGTTTTATTGCCCCAGCAGCGCCTGCCAAAAAGCGAACTTCTCCCTGGATCAAATGGGGGCTGCCAATAGTAATCCTTATTCTCATCATTATTGGTGCTGTCCTTGGTGGTGTCTTAGGCTCTCGTGCTGCAAAGGACAACAGGGCAAGTTCAGCAGCGGAATCATCACGTAGTGCCGACGCAGCTGCCTCGAGTGCTGCTTCAGCCAAGGCTCAGATAGGGCGGTTTGCGCAGGCTACAAACAGCGAATTCATGGTTCCTATCTACCCTTCCACCACCAATGCTGCCTTCTCCCAGCCTACGTTTGCCCCCTCTTCCAGTGCCAACAACGGTCAAGGCAACACCTTCCCTAAGGATCCATTCGCTCCTTCCAATCCTTCTCCAGTCACCGTTCGTACGGACCGTCCCAGACTGTTTGCTCCTCAGTACAAGTGGGACGTCTTACCCGCTCTCATCGCCTCAGATCCCTACTTGCAGTCATGGAACGACACAATCTTTGGAAACGTGACTACGTATGCCGGCCTGCCTCCGGTCAGGTATAACATGGACGGGTCTAGCGGTATCCTCGACAATTCCCGCGAGGTGAAGCAGCGTGTGAAGGCATTCTCCTATGCCTACCGTCTCACAAAGGACAAGCAATACTCTGATCTCGCATGGCGTGAGATTCAGAATGCAATGTCTTCTAATTTCGGCCCTGATACAGACAAGTGGAACTCCGCTCACTTCCTGGATACTGCTGAGATGAGCGCAGCCTTTGGTATTGCATACGATTGGTTGTATGATGTCCTCACCGATGATCAGAAGGGTCAAATGCGAGATGCTTTGAACAGATACGGACTGGCACCTGGCGCCGCCGCTTACACTGATCCGAGCGTAACCTACGCTTGGTGGAAAAACAATATCCGAGGCAACTGGAATTGTGTCTGTAATAGCGGGTTGACCGTCGCTGCGTTGGCTATCCTCGGCGATGATACTACCGGAAACGCTCAGACTATCCTCCAGAATGCCATCGACAACGCCAAAGCCAATTGTGTGCTTGCCGTCTCCAGTGATGGAACATGGGCAGAGACGCAAAACTACTGGTATTTCGGTACTATGGGTCATGCAGAGATGGCTTCTGCCCTCATCACCGCCACTGGATCTGACTACGGCCTTCTCAACGACAACCAGAACTTCCAAAAAACCGGCGACTTCCATATGTACGGATACGGTGCCACCTCACTCTTCAACTATGGAGACCATGGACCGAACAAATTCTCTTCCACTGCCAACGTCGTCATGTTTTACGCTTCGCAATACAACCTTCCCTCGTATATGTTGTTCCAACGTGACCGTGCTGATGCTGCGGAGCCATGGAGTATGTTCTGGTATGACCCGGCTGTAGCAGGAGCCTACTGGGCCAACGCACCCCTCGACCACTTCTTTGACGACGATCTCGATCAATGGGTTTCCATGCGGTCCTCGTTCACTGATATCAATGCCCTGTACGTGGCTATGAAGGCCGGTAACAACTCGGGTGATGCCCACCAGAACCACAACGATTTGGACGCGGGAGATTTTGTTCTCGATGCTATGGGCACACGATGGGCAGGTGAACTCGGCAGCGGCGACTATTTGGCAAATGGTTACTTCGACGGTGCTACACAGGATTCTCCAAGATGGCAGTATTATAGGAAGATGACGGAAGGTCAGAACACGATCTTGGTCAACAAAAAGAACCAGCTCGTTCCTGGAACATCCAAGATCATCAAACATGACACTGGTGGAGCGAAGCAGTCGAGTGGTACGACAGTCTACTCGCCACCGAGCGGGCAGGAAGGAAATGCGTTTTGGATAGCCGACACAACTGGAGCATACGATAGCGCCGATGCCAGCTCTGTGCACCGTGGTGTTCGTGTGCTGAACGGAAGGAAACAGGTTCTCATACAGGACGAAGTGACCACGACAACTGGATTCCAGTGGAGGATGCATACGAACGCCACAGTTTCCATTGACGGAAACACTGCTACGCTCTCGCTTGATGGGAAAGAGATGAAGGTTGTGTTACTTGAGCCTCAAGGGGTGTCATGGAACAGAACTGATGCTGTGAGGATGAGCGGAACACCCCCCTCCCCTGATCAGGCAAACCCCGGCGTCAGTGTCTTGATTGCAGAGGTTGGTCAAGGGTCGCAGAGGGTGCAGGTTCTGTTCAACCCGAGTTGGGGAGATGGCACGCAGCTTAACAATCCTCCAGCTGTTCCATTAGACTCTTGGACCTTGACATCGCATGATTGAAGAGGTGAGTTGACTGTCGCTTGACGTTTATGAACGTCGATACTGATAGTGACATGTCCAGGTGTTTTTTCTTCACACACACGATTTTTGAGACGTTTACCTTTGACCCTTTCGAGTTTGCTTGACACGTATCCTTTACATCCTATATTCCAAGGACTTTATTGGTTGTCTCATGTACGGACTATTCTTTCTACCCCCAATCCATCTTCCACTCGCTAGTGTACTTTGCTGATGTCTTCATCTGCCGTAATGAGATGATATATACCTGCCCAACTATCGTGAACGCTTCGACATTCCTTTGTATCAGTACTTGGTCCATATCCACTGGTAGCTGTGAAGATGCGTACATAGAGAAGCCACTGGTTGGCATTTATTATGGATTTGATTTTATGATAGGACCCACATTGTCTCAAGTTTTCGGGAGCCGGTGAGACTGATGGAGAAGGGCTTTGGCCGAGTTCGCCGGGCGATCTCTCACGCACAGACCATGTTGAAGTTTTCCGCCCTCTCCAATGTCTGGATCGGCTTCAGCTGGTACCTTCTCGACGATGCTCATTGCGGCTGTAAGTCTGCGAGAAACTCCTCAAAGCCTCAGTTGGAAGAACATCGATATCTGTCCCTCGAGTTTGAACCAAACTCAACTCTCACCAAAGTTACTTCAGACTTCCGCGACGCAGGTGGAAACAGGTGAATTTTACGCGTTTGTTGTTGGTTCTGAGTTATTGAAATACAGGGACGAACGGTTCTCGGCTAGTCGGCATCTAGGTGTTAGTATTGGGCGGTTGAGTGTGTAAAAAATCGGTGGCTCTTCCTGTTTGGTAGGGCTAACTTGCCTTACAGCGCAGTGTATATCATGAATCATATTGGAACCATACCATTGAACGATACAGTTGACGCAGGTCGGAAAGTAGTGGTACAAACCGAAAGCGGAGGGAAGGATATTAATGCGGACGTCTGTTCGCGTAGTCTTAGCAGTGCAGGAGAAGGATTGATGGAAGGATGCGGGTTATACATCCGAAGAAAGACTGGGATCTTCTTGTGGTTGCCTCCAGAAATTTTGCTTGAAGTCTTCTCAGCTGTCTGTTCAGCCGGAAGTAATCTGATTCCCGATCCAAGGGCCGATGTTCCCCCTCTCCTCCTTGCGCATGTTTGTCGATCCTGGCGGAAAACTGCGCTTTCAATACCGAGATTGTGGTCTCGCTTCATCGTCGACATTGGGTATTGCAAGCTGTCACTGCTCCTATGGTACCTCAAACATTCAGGAGACGTGCTGTTGGATATCGTGCTGAACGACTTTGTCGACGATCCAGATTGTTTCTTTGGGAAGAAGAGAACCATCATCCAAGCCCTACTGATGGAGTCTCGCAGGTGGAGGTCGGCCATAATCGAAATGTATTCCCTTGGGGAATGGAACAGAGCTCTACAATATCTAAAATGGCAACCAGAGTTCTCGAAACTGGAGAAAATTACCTTGTGGGGCGAAAATCTTTTCGACTCCAGCAAGGAGAACGAGCTTTTGCAGAAGCTGTTTCCGAAGGTCCAAAGCATCCGAACGCTCTCCGTGCCATCTGAGCCGGGACCGTACAGAGCCATCCCGCTGGTTCCTGTAGAACTCACTTTGTGCAACACGTTTTTCGTCCTTTGCCAGTTGGACATTTTGGAAGGCTTTCCCGATATGAAGGAGTTGATCATTCCCTTTTACTGTCTCACATGGTCGTTCAAGGCCGACTTCCGTGTTAAAAAGCATTTTCACCACCGTTTTCTGACCACACTGTCTATCCGGTTTTGCGTTGAAGACGAAGACGAGGATTATTCACCTTATGGTGAATGTACCTACAGTCTTCATCCCTTTTTTTATACATTGACCTTACCATCGCTGAAACAACTCACCGTCTTCTACCCACAATCCATCTGTGACTGTAAATACGCTCCTGCTTCCCCACCCCGATCACGCCCTTGGAGTAGTGATGCTTTCAAAGATATGATTTCACGATCCCAATGCGAACTCGGACGACTTTCTCTTATCGGTTTTCCCTTACACCCATCGGAAATCCGAGAAATCATTTGTTGCTGTCCTGCCCTGACCACCTTTGTATTTCACGAAGCCGAACGCATGGACGCCACGAAATATCTGTTGGATCTACTAGCCAATCGGAGCAGTGACCAACCGGACGTTTCGCTCTCATTGCCGAACCTCCAGACGCTTGGAATCTCTGTTATCTTTCCAGCCGAATCGGAGTCATCGGAGTCTGAGCAGGAGGCAGACATTGCCACCAGGACCATGGAAGCTTTTCGAACAAGGCGGCGAATGAATCTTGCCCCTTTCAGGCTCTCTTTGGACCTGTCACGACCGTTGTTGCCGGGGACTCGAAAAATCCTTGAGGAGATGAATGTGCGGGTTAATTCTGATGTTCTGTTTCCTATGGACCCACGAGATTTATAGTTGGTGCATGCCGCCCGAAGTTGACGGAGGACTTATCTAGCCAATCGGGGCCTGATCTATCGAGTATGGCTTTCGTTAAGGCGGCCGCGCACAAGTTGTGTATTCACAGTTTTGAGCTGTACCTATCTCGCCCTATTTGACGCGAGTTGGCTCGGTTGAGCCCTCGCGAGGATGCTGATGGAATTGTTTATACGATTCTTTGGGCTATTTATAAAAGAGGACGCGTACACCCAACGCCAGTTCTAGCCGAGACCAATTGTTGTCGGAATCACTTTCGCCGGTGTTATGAGTGACTCGCTCGGATACAGCTTTTGTCAGCCGAAGTCTCTCAATACTAAGTCTCCTTCCCACCTTTACGTGACTTTGTACATTGTTCGAAGTCGCAACGCGGTAAATGGTGTATATGCTTCGTGCTTCAAGCTCGAATTACTTCGGGATAAGCACTCCGTCACTAACTAGCAACAAAAGTCCAAACTAGTCTTTGGGTACCTTGGATGTGGCCGGATTTGCGGATCTACCATAATTGTTCAGAGGACGACAGCTAGTCGACTCTTGCTAATCCTCCAACGCCCAGAACTCGGTACTCACCTGTGGGAGCCGTTACTAAGTTCAAGTTGGTAATCGATATTCATTTTGGTTTTGAGACTCCATGACATCAAAACGTTCCCATGACCTTCCATGGCCGTCGGGAATCGGCGGCATTCATTGGATAGCCTCTAACAGACTCCGCCTCTCACTGAACCACGAACTTGGTCAGCAAGCATGCTTCCAACGGCGATGGGATTTCAGAGATTAGGCATGTAAAGCTGTAAAATATCTGCGTGAATTCTTCAACCGACAACCGATAGGTGATTCTGACAAGGTACTCGTGAGTAACCAGTCGTTTCTTTCTGTTATATAAGATGCTGGGTGGGAGTACCAGGGCCCAAGCCAAGCGGCATCGTCAAGAATTCATACATCCCCTCATGGCGCCATATCCAACAATCGAGGATACGTTCAGCGCTCCTGAATTCAGCGTGCCCTACGAGCCGCAACCTCCTGTCAATCAATCTCGTCGCGGTGTAGTGACCATGTCTTCAACTATGGATTCTTCTTTGTCGGAGGCTGGGGGAAACACCTTGATTACTGGCACTAGTACTCACACTGGTTGTACAGCACCAGAAGCTGTGCCCGCTCCCTTTATTCCTTCTTCCGATGCTCTTCCGCATGAAATATGGCTTGTCCCTTTCTATTCTCCTTAAATAATCATTTACGGCTAACACACTATTACAGTACGCCCCAAACCCACCCAGGTGCACGCGATCTTGATCGGGCCCAGTCTCTAGGTAGCCGTTTAAGTAACCGGTTCGGCCTTCATCCCAGTCCCCCAAATCAACTGCCACACAGTTTATACTACGGCACGGCGTCACCCATTCCCGGACCCTCGACTTCACGACCAGACGCGATCCCAAATCACTTCTTCGCTTCTCACCCATACACGTTTCCGAACCGAGACTCCTTTACTCCATACCCAGACGGATCTTTAAACCATTCCTTTACAAGTGAATATCCTAGAAATGATATCCTACAGTCACCTGGATCCTCCGGTCCACTCGGGGGTCCTTCTACTATGGACGACCAGGAATTCGACTACCACATCAGCCACATCGGGACCCAGCCGGAAAACTGGACTTCATACCCGGGCCACAGCGGCCCACCGGCGAACTCAGAATGGGACTACGGTATGGCACAGGCTCTTCCAGCCACGGGAGCTCCTACTGACCCTACACCACAACGACCTCAGGTCGGATCACAAGCGATAACTCTCGCGTCTTCGTCGAACCGTAAAAGACCACCGTCGTATTTTTGTCAAGTTCCGGGATGTACGTCCAGGGGGTTTACTACCAGGCATGCTTTTGAATGTGATTCTCATTCCTTGTTTTTTTTTTTTTTTTTCTAGCGAGAAAAATAGAATAATAACGAAAGGTTTTTTTCTTTTCCCCTTCTACTAGATCATCAAAGGTCGCACTTGAACATCAGACCATTCAGGTGTTCCGACTGTTCGCGTGGTTTTGGATCGCGATCTGATTTGAAAAGACATCAAAAGCGGCTGAAAGGGAGTTGTGCTGGCTTTGGGCTCTTCAAGGATGCGATTCCCTGATCGGTACGCGCCTACTACTAGCGTTTGTAGCGACGTGGTGCTGCTCGAGAAACTTTTTTTTTTTCAGAACTGACGCGTGTTGTTGCTTTCCTTCCCTTGCAGAGAACCCCTGAACTGTAGTTACTTTATTCATAGCACTGTGGACCACCCGTAAAGCTACTTAAATCGCTTGGACCCGGAATTACTTTACAAAACCGTGATACTAATAGACTACTACATTCTCCGAGATGCGGCCTGTAATAGCGTACATGTCATTTTGAACTTCCGCTAAATTTTTCTGAAGACATTGAATCTTGGAAGCGAAGGTCAAAAAAATGGCCTCCCTTCAATCTTGAGATCAAATTAACTGAAGCTCAGTGGTGTCACCTGGCCTCAAAAAATTTTGTGACAGTTTTGAGTCGTGGCAGTCGAACAAAACCAGTGCCAGAATGTATGTGTATGTCATTAATGGACGGATCTGAGAAGCTCACATTCACAGATTCTCGAGTGTTCTCGAAGCCAGCTCGAAGCTCGACTTCGGCGCAAAGCCGCCGGGTCACCGGCATTGTGACGGGCCAGCAACGCCATGCGTGTTTGTCCGATACTGTACACCGAATTGTTTCTCTCCCACTAATAAGTACTATGTCCATCGAACACCCTGAGCTCTCATTCTTCAAGAAAATGCTAACGTGAGTAACTTTCGGTGATTGTAAAATGCTCATTCAAATCCTCGAGCCGTTCTCAGGTCACTGCGGCTGTTCTAGATATCGACTTAAGTCAATTCGTCAGCATCGGCGGATGAGCTAGGTGATTGGTGCAAGTTTGACCGGCCAACTAGTGACTTTGTGTTGTCTCTGTCAGTCTGAGTTCGAGCTGGCTTACAGCGCCTACAGGTTTTGGATGATTCTATTAGAAAGTACAATATTGGTATAACTATGGAGATCAACGCGCCAGCATTGACTTCAGAACAAGGCAAAGACCACGAAGCTGAAGCGCTATTTCACCACCCCGGCCAGTGATGATAGGCCGCCATATCACACACACCATCTAGACCATGTCGGTGGGGTCTGCATGAACGGTCTCGGGCACAGATTGCTTAACTCGCAAGATGATTTCATTCGTCCCTTCCTTGGGGTGGGCGGTTACTGTGCACGGTACCCACGGCTCATGATCCATCACCACAGAGAGCTTGATATCTGTCACATTCCACAAGTTCACGTCGGTAGTGGTGCTCGAAACTGGTGTAAAATGACTGGGTTAGTGCCTGTAGAAGGAGAGTAGAGTCTAATGAAATTTGCATGAGTTGGGGCTTGTTTTGACTATTGTGGCCTGAGCAGCCTGCATTCAGTGATGTCAGACAGGGAGACCTTAGAGGTATCGTAGTGACTTTACCTCAGTGATTACACGAGTCGCCCTCAGCCGTGCGCAAGTCTCTCGAGCTGCGCTAGAAGCATTCTGCACTGATGCGTCAGGACAGGTTTGAGAATCTTTGCTTTTGGGCTTACAGTGACTCGAATACTGTGGCTTATTATTCTAGATGAGATTGTTCGTGCATTTGATTGAGCTGAAGTACGTCTTCGGAATTGCCAGCTTCTTTTGTGAGAGTGTCTAAGCCATCGAAAATGGTTTCTCGGATGCTATAGTTGGACTTGGGTGATCAGAGTCAGGGAAAGGTGGATGATTGGGAATAGCACTGACTCCTGGGCTTCGTCTAGTTGTTTCCGCCATATTTTAAGGCTTCGGACACCAGATTTTTCTGCATCAGGTTGATACTGAAGGATCTTTTCTAGTATTTCCTCAATTTGTTTTTGAGATGTTGTGAAGATTTCAATGGCTTACAGAGTTGCTACCGATGGCGTGGACTGGGAGTCCTTAGTAACATCTTTCTGAGGGCGCTGCTTGAGCTCAGTGAGCAATATCCTTTGACAAAATTAGGCATGGGGAGGCAACAGAATCGAGATGAATGTGAAGTGGCAGGTGATGATGGAATGAAACAGTCAACGAGAGATGGAGGACATGTCGCTAACTCTGACAAGTCTTTAAATATGTAGTTGCCGCTCTACAAGTTGGCAGTAGAAGCGCATTGACCTTTCATTGACCGAATTCAGTAGAAGACGTTGAACAATAAACCGAGCAACGAGAACAAAGAACATGAAGTGGTAGCAACGATGGCGCCGATCGTGATGCTACTTAACGAAAAATACAATAGCAATCATTTTACGCGCAATGTACCTGTAATGGGTTTCTTTGTTCTTGCCTTCTTACCCAACTGATTACTCTCGTTCCTTCCCTCCCACTCCTTTCCGTCACTCCTCCTTAAACAACCACTAAATGTCCACCAAGTTCGAACTTCCAAGACGTGACTACCGCCAGCTAAACGACTATGAAAAGTTTTGGATGGTATGCGAGCCATGGTTGAAGGATCAAGGCTACTTACTTCGCCCAAGGTTTCGACCTGGTTGGGTACCATCATGGAGTGCTGAAAACGAGGCCGGTTGGATGGGTGCTGAGGATGGACAAGCCCGGGTGAGTTATTGAACTCATACTGTCAACGATGACCTACTGATGAGGCTTTGGAAGAGTGCCGTCAGATTTATGGACGCAGAGCGAGTATCGGACGGCGCCATCGTTTACTTCAAGAGACTATCTTCGACTGAGCCTAAGGACGTCACCGAGATCGCCATGATTCGCCTTTTGGCTTCAGAACCTTTCGCCAATAATCCCCGTAATCATTGTGTACCTTGTTACAACATCTTGCAGGTGCCAGAGACCATTGAAAAAGATCAGCTCCTGCTGGTGATGCCCTTTTTGACCGGTTGGTTGACCGGTTGGTTCACCCCCGACTTCGAGACAGTTGGTGAAGTAATTGAATTCTTTCGTCAAACATTGGAGGCGAGATATCAATGTGGTATTCTCATTTTTCGTGACTCACATTCTCATCAGGGCTTGCATTACTTGCATAGTCATCACATAGCACACAAGTAGGCTACCTTTCTTCCGTCATGCTGTCATATCTCCTGAATTCTTGCATCCGATAGTGATATCAAGTTCAACAACATACTCATGGACCATAGTCCCCTATACGATGTTCCTCCTCATCCTGCAATGCCAACAAAATCCCGTGATTGGAGTCGTGAAGTCAAGCCTTCCACTCGGACCGACCGCCCGGTTCACTACTATATCATCGATTTTGACCTCTCCAAGCAGTATGATCCTAAGGATGGTCCTCGATATCTCGAACCGGGTTATGGTGGTGACAAAAGTGTACCGGAATTCCAACGGAACGAAGTCTGCGACCCTTTCCCCGTGGATTTTTATCGTATAGCGAACATTTTTAAAAATTGTTTCACTGTTGGGGTACGTATTCCGTCGATGATTTGGTGTATCCTCATTATCCACTTCATTCATTTTAGGGCTGGGAGGATCTGTTCCCGAAACGCCGGGGACTAGAATTCATGGACGAACTTCTCAACGATATGACCGACCCAGATCCAAAGAAGAGACCGAAGATGGACGAAGTAATGGAGCGGTTCACGAAAATCCACAAATCTCTGTCTTGGAAGCAACTGCGCGGACCCCTGTGGAAGGCCGACGATCCACTTCCTGCTGTCGGCTCTCGAGTTTGGGTCTCTCATTGGAGTAGGCAGATGCGCCGTATTGCTCGCCGTATACCTGCCGTACCTACACCAAAGCCTAAGACGCGACCCAAAGTTCCAGAGTGATCATAGTAATGTTACAGCTAGCTTGCATGATAACGTACATGTTCTATCCACCCAGGTGTTTTCATTTACTCATAGTTCTCTGTTTGATAATGTAAATAAGGTCGAAGGCTCCGGTTCGTCAAAAACGTAGCCTCAGGACGTGATCACCATTCGTTCGATGATAAAGATTGATATCAGTTTCGGTGGTTTCATACGATTGTTACAAAAATTCATGGAAGTTTCTGTTCTGTATATACACAAGTGCTCATTAGATACAGGGTTCTTCGTTTCCGGGTCAAATAAATAGAGGCGGTTATATCAATCCCAACAAACACGCAGCGTAACAACACCTTCTTTGCGCCTAAACTTCAGAGCTTTTCGAACGTCTTCATTCGTAGTCAGGGTCTCATAGCTATCGGGAAACAGGTTGTCCTTGCATTCAATGAGCACTTTGCTCGGTTCACAGTCATCTCCCTCTGTGATTCCTTCAATTTGGATCTGCCGACAAATTTTCTTGGCGAGATCATCATATGCGATTGAGGGGGAAACTGGGAAACGGAATGTTTCTCGTTGAAAGTGAACCTGTAGGGGGACTAGTTCTTCCTTCTGTAGGTGGCTCTGAGTGGACCGGGGTATGGGTCAACATCACGGTAGAAACTCACCTTTACATCCACGTTCTGTATAGCTTGAACCAGTTCGTCTTCATTCTTCAGTCTCTGCTTGTCAGCTTTGGTGTCCTCACCAGCAACCAGAAGCTTTTGAAGAGCTGCGACCCTCGCTGCCAATGCGCCAATGGGACTTCCAGTCGGACGTTTCACATCAAACTTTTCAAAGCTGTCCCACTGAGGAGCAGGGGGGATGTCTTTGCCTGTCTCCAAATCACGAATACGCGCCAGAAGCTGTGATGCTGTCGGTCGTGAAGTAGGATACTCTTTCCAGCAATCGACCATCAGATTCCAGACTTGATCCTTCATTCCACGCGGTCGAGTAGGACGTTTCCCACCGTTTACATAGAGGATGACTTCGGCCTCTGATATCTCGTAGAACGGCTGTCGTCCAGTAAAAATCTATCAACGGCTTCAGTTTTGGGCATGGATAATATGAAGTGTTCTGCGTTTACCTCGTAGCACACGCACCCATAAGCATAGACATCGCTTTCCTTTTCACGGCGGGCCTTACTTTTCCTGCGCGTCGATACATGCGCTCTCGACAACATCACATCCTCAGGCGGCAGACCCAGCGATTCCGGTGCAAGATATCTCAGTGTCCCTTTCACGCCTGATGAAGTAGATAGACTAATGGCATCCTTGTCAGAGATCCGCGCTATTCCAAAGTCTCCGATGCACGCCCTTAGATCTTCTGCCCTTATCAGGACGTTGTCCTGTTCATTCTTTAGCATAATGAACATAGAGGGAGGGAGGTATCGTGATTACTCACAGCCTTAAGGTCGCCGTGAACAATGTTCAAATCATGGAAGTGGTCTACGCCGGAAGCAACGTCATATGCCTGGAGGAGAGAGTTCACAGACAGTTGGTAAAATCTGGTAGAATTGTCATACCAGCGTACGACGGTCGATGTTTTCTCCGCCTTTCTTCAAGAGCCCTGAGAGATTGCCGTGCTCTAGATACGGAGAGATCAAGCAAATCTGATTCCGAGCTTCTTTCCAATAGTACATTCCCAAGAAAGGCAAAACATTGGGATGAAAGTTGGCCTGTTTCCATACAATTGCTTCTTGGCTGATTTCCTTCAGAATATCATTCGTAAAAGTCGGTTTTACCGAGGTTCAAATGAATGGAGTGTACCTTACGAAGATTTTGCTCATCTGACGAAAAAGTCCTGATTGCTTTCAAACATACGAGTTGCTCTTCGGCTTTTCCCTTCCATACGTCTCCGTAAGCACCCCATCCGATCGGCTGTTCCCCCACTCTCTTAACGTTTTTGATGGTCAGGCATTCTGGGTAGAGACCTGAGCTTTTGGAGAGCTTGACCATCATCTTGAATATAGACGACCGTTCATTGTTTGGAAATCGCGAATCCTCAGCGGCCCAAGAGGTGGATGTTCGCAATGAGACAAACGAGATCTACTGCTCAAATCGAGAGTCTTGCTTACCGTTTGTAACGAGTCGAGCCATGTCTGTGCATCCTCTCCGTGTGCTTTCAAGACTCGGCTACACTGCTCTTCATCCTGTAGCATGGTTCTTACGACATGGTATATTGCGTCGATATGCTGCGAGTCCTTCCCGGAGCCAACCTTGAAGAGTTTGCTCATAACAGTGAAGGAAAGACAATTCGGGTGTAGTTCTTTGCGGGAAAAACGTGTTCGAAGAGCCTTGCGACTCAACTTATATATATCGTCTCATGGGGGTGACTCGCAATTGACTACAAGTCAAACCAGGCTTAAACTTCATACGTGTCTGGGCTCAAATGAATCGGAGCAGATGACGAGATAACGACGTTGTTTCCTAGCAAATTCTGTGCAAACGGCGACTTCGGCGTGATGTAGGCTGTATTCTACCTGTATGATCTATACATAGTGAAATCAACGTGGGTGGGCCATGAGGAAAAGAGATTTCAAGGTAACTTACACTTGATTTCTCGTTTCCCGATTCGTCGCCGTCTTCGATTCTGGAACCACCTGGTACTCCTTGTTCTTTCATGGCCGAGTCGGACGTATCAAGTAACCAGGTCGTTTGCCTTGGATCGGGGACCCACGGTACCGAGAAGCGAACGCCACAGCTACAGTTCGGAACAATGGTAACAAAGCACCTCCTGTTTATTGTTCAAGCACCCGTCGAGGCGAATCCAGGGTATTCCGTCGGAAGTATCCTCGGAGTCCTTAGTATTGTATCGCTAAAATCATGAAACTCAACAACGAAACCAAGTACATATTGATATCCTGTTGCCCAGGAACCTAGAAGTCGTTCTTTGCGTAGACAATAACTCTCCTTAGGAACGGTCTTTAACAAACACTGAATCTACTCACCGATCAAGTCGTGCGATGGGAATCCCCTTGTTTCCGAAGCTCAGTAGCTCAGTATTACTGTCATTCCTGCCCTGGGAGAAACTCCACCCAACCGTAGGCTGGGCTCTTCAGGGCAGGTACTGTGAAGTTGTTCAGATGACCTTGAACCTTTGAATGTTGGGCATGTAGCAGTTGAAATGCATTTACCGTTACGGCGATGCCGTGAAGTAAGAGTCCTCAACGAAGATGGAGGTAGAAGTTCAAGTTGGCCGCGTCCTTGTTTTTGCCCAAAAAGTATTTCCGGTTAAAACGTCCCGAAATAGTATGATTTCAATTAATTTCAATGTGCCAGCATGGCTTGACCGACTCGCTGAGTCAGCAGTATCTGAGTTCTCTACTTGTGACTCGAACACTTTTCACTTTACCCAGCTCTCTTCAACTATCACAACACCGATTACTCAAGCTCGGATTCGGATGATTCCCAGAATTTGATTCTAATACAGGATCACTCACGGGTCTCTGCCATGTCGTTAAGCTTTTAGCTTCCGCTGAACTTTTCCAGCAACACTCCAAGGCAGTGTGTAAGCCTTAGGCCTCCTGTGAGGATCCTGTCGGGCCGAGAGGCGGAATACAACGGATGCTCGAGAGGGAAAAAGCCGAAGCTAGAGACGAGAAAGAGGGAAAGAGTAGAGTTGATATTGCTGAGCTTATTAGATACTTAGACAAATGCTTATATACTTTGTAGAATATTAAATGAGCTAATGAAACGTGTATTGTGATGACAGAAACAAGTGTTATGTTGAAAGAAACACTAGCGTGAAGTATAGGGTGTGAAGTGTTCTAGGAGACCTGGATTGTGACACTATCCTCCTCCAAGGTCGAAGAAACTATAGTAGATGAGACCTGATATCTAACAATGAGTAGGGGCGACTAGAACCCACTGTCCATAATGATAGAAAAAAGAGAAGTAAGTGAGTGCATGAGGCAATAGCCTTTGTCGTATGTGAATGTTTGTGAAGGCGTTTTTATATTTCAGGGTTGAGCCTAGTAGGAGCACGAGATATTCGACCTGAGCATGTTGTGGTTTGCATCGGGACCATGTAGATAGTCATTAGAGGTGTTATTCATTGTGGTTTTGGAGACGGGGGATGGAAAGGAGTGGTCAGAATGACAGGTCCATTGGTTTCAGACCGGGGTGGCACGGTGTCTTGTGGATCTCTTCTGAAAAGCATAGAGGGGTCTGGTCTAGGTGCTTTCGGGTTTCTACGGTGAAAATGTTCAATCATTTCGTCAAAGTGATGTGGAATATCTGTGATCGATAGCCAGGTGTCCTCTGATTCATCGGTATCGTTCCAATGAACCAGATATTCAAAAGATTGCCCTGTGTGTCGAGCATCTAAGATGGAAGCGATGTTTAAAGCTGGATCGTCGAGTTTGAATGGTAATGAATCGACGTGTGGGTGAAACTCAGAGGGGTCGTTATAGGGCTTCAGAAGTGAGACATGAAAGACAGGGTATAATCAAGAGAGGTAGGAAGGAAGTGACAGTCTGTATGTGTCTGATCCATGGAGACGTTCCGCAATAGGGTAGGGACCTAGCTTCCGGTGATCCAACTTTGGAGACAGTCTGTTGGATTTTATGTTTCTTCTAAGGAGCCAAACTAATTGACCAGGTTGGAATTCAGGTGCACTTGAGTGGTTCTTGTTGTAATATTTTGACTGAAGTTCTTGGGAGTGGGTGAGTTCACTTTTTAGTTCGTCATGAATGTGAGTGAGTTGAGTGACAAGATCCATCGTGGCGGGAACAGAAGATCTGTCAGAGATTAGGGGTTCAAAACGAGGGTGTTGGCCATACATGGCATAGAAGGGAGTGATCCCTGTTGAGGAGTTCGTGTGATTGTTGAAAGAAAATTCGGCGAGAGGGAGATAGTTAACCCAATCGTCTTGATGGTATGAGCAGTAAATTCTGAGATAGGACTTGAGTGTTTGATTTGTGCGCTCTGTGAGACCATCCGTTTGAGGATGATACACTGTTGACGTCTTCATGCTCGTTTTCATCAGCAACATTAGTTCCTTCCATGAATTGGACAGGAATAGGCAGTCTTGATCAGACACAATCAAGTTGGGAAGACCATGAAGATGGAAGATGCGATCTAGAAAAAGCCAAGCCAATTGAGAGGCTGTCATGGATTCTTTGCATGGAATAAAATGTGCAGCACAGGTTAACTGGTTGCAGACCACCCAAATTGAATCAAAGTCATGGGAGGTTGGTAGCTTTGTAATGAAGTCCATAGAAATGTCTGTCCATGGTTTCTCGGGAATTTCCAGAGGCTTGAGCAAACCATAAGGCTTGTGGTGATCAGATTTGGCATGCGGACATTCATCGCAAGCCTCAACATATTTTTGGATGTAGGTCGAAATTCCCAGCCAGGAATAATCTCTGAACACAAGTTGTTCAGTTCATCGTCAACCAGGGTGTCCATCAATTGTTGAGTCGTGGTGATTGAAAAGTATTTGTTGGCGTAGGTGAGGAGGGACGTACAAGCGACCTTTGTGAAACACAAGATCATGAGAAGTGGAGAAGTTGGTGTTGCCCTTGGCAAGCTCTTCTTTCCACAGTTCATCTACGCTGTAGGCATCTGTGAAATCATGTAAAAGGTCTGAATTGTCAAGAGTGAGAGTGGTGATAGCGAAAGTGGAGGCTGAGTGTGGTTGATTGCCATTCTGGGGATATAGATGCTTGGTCCAGGAGTGATTGAGGATTATTTGATGTTGACCTGTAAGGTGTTCATCACCCAGCTTTGGTACAAAATCGGGACGTCTGGAAGCAGCGTCGGCAACGTTCATTGAGCCCAGAGCCCAGTCAAGTTTGAAGTCAAACTCGGAAAGGAACATGGCCCAACGAGCCTGTCTGCAGTTCAGCAGCCTGGTGGTCATGAAGTAAACCAGGTTCTTGTGGTCCGAGTAGACTGTGATGGGAAAAGGAGACCCAAGTAGCCAATGTCAGTGTTCCTTAAACATATCCACGATGGCGAGTAGCTCTTTGTCATGTACTTCGTAGTTGATTTCTGGTGGGGAGAATTTCCTTGAGTAGTAAGAGACCAGGTGCAAATTACTGTTCTCGTCCTGCTGTTGGATTATTCCAGATAGTGCGAAGTCCGAGCCGTCTGTGGCCACAAACACTGGTTTTCCGGGTTCGAAGTGGCGTAGTATAGGGGCAGAGGTAAATAGGTGTTTGAGAGTATTGAAGGCATTAGTACATTCTGAGGACCAATCAAATGAATTTCGCTTCTGGGATAGAGAGGTGAGGGGAGTAGTGATGCGGGAGTAGTTGTGAATGAATTTTTGGTAGAAATTTGTGAAGCCAAGGAATTGTTGGATGTCTCTAAGTTTTTCCGGTTGGGGCCATTCAAGTATTGTGGTCAATTTCTTCGGGTTCATAGCGATACCCTTGTCGCTGATGATGTAACCCAAGTATTCGACTTGAGTTTTGTCGAACTTGCATTTTTTCGGATTGGCGCAGAGGTTGGCGGCTTTGAGACACTGTAGAACCATATGTACGTGCCGATTGTATTCCTCTTGAGTTCTTGAAAAGATTAAAATGTCATCGAGGTATACCATGCAAACTACGTTCAGGATGTCGCTTAGGACATCTTGGATGAAGGCCTGCCATGCAGCAGGAGCGTTGGTTAAGCCATAGGGAACAATGAGGTGTTCAAATAACCCTAGATGTGTACGAAATGCAGTTTTCCACTCGTCGCCCTCATGAATGTGTAAGTGGCTATAAGCACTCTTGAGGTCAATAACTGAAAAGACCTTGCATCTGTTCACAGAGTCTAATAGGTCGTCGATCAGGGGCAGAGGAAAACAGTTCTTTTTGGTGATGGCGTTCAGTCCTCTGAAGTCAACACATAAACGGATTTCGCCCGTCTTTTTCCGAGTGAACAGGACTGGGGCACCAGCAGAAGACGTCAAATGGCAGATGTGGCCTCACCTGAGGTTGGAGTGAACATATTCTGCTACCGCTTCTTTCTCTTGTGGAGTGAGTCTATACATTGCACTGAAAGGGGGTGATTTGCTGTCCTCCAAGTCGATATCTATGTCAAATGGTCGGTGTTCTGGGAGTTTCTCGAATTCTAAAGGGTTGAAAACCGAGTTTGTGAAGTTCATGTATTTGTCTGGTATGTATGTCGAATAGTCCTCGTCAGATGGCTTTGGAGGTGGGGGTTCGGTGGGAGTGGAGTTGGGAGAATCAGTTTTCACTGAGTTAATGTAGACTTTGGTTGACGAATCATAGAACCATAGGAGACAAATGGAGGATGGGTCGGCCTTTGTGAGTTTATTGAATTTGCCTTGGCTAATTACCTTCACATTCAGCATTGCATCAGGTGGTGTGACGAATGTGGTGAAGCACTGGTAGCAAACACGCAGAGACTGGAGCAGAGGCTCAACAGTCAACAACTAGTCCCAATGACAAAGATGATCAGTATCGCCCAATATCCCACAAAGTACAAATACGCACCTAGTCCCAATGACAAAGAGGTCAAGATGGGGGACTAGGTGACAAGTCGTCCTATATATACTACCTGGCATGTGACCTATGATGTCGTGACCTGGTGTCATGCGGAAACTGGTAGAACGTCACAAGAAAGTAACGGAAAGCAGTGGAATAAAGATAGAATCAAGAGATGAAACGGAGATAGTGTTGTGTATCGTAGTGAAAGGAAAAGAGATCATATGAAGATAGATGAAAATAATACACACTTCGTGACAAGGAATTCCATTGGTCTTGGGAATGTTGATTGAATTGAATCATATATGCCGTTCTTATTAGTCAACGAAGATAGAAAAGACCGTGTGGGAGGTGGCGGTTCGGGCTCCTGGGGTAAGGTTTTTGGAAATTTCGAGTTTTCCCATGAGGTTGGAGATATGCCTGCGAGACCGAAGCCTTTGGCCTGCATAGAGGAGAGAGTGGCAGGTGATCGTTTAGGCAGAGGACTGAAGCCCTTTGCATGAACAGTCACAGGTGAGTCTATAGAGCAACATGATAGGGCAATTGTAGAGTCAGCCCAATCGATAGTTGGATTGTGGATACAAAGCCAATCGAGTCTGAGAATGATGGGATAGTCCACCTCTACTACTGCGAGGGGACAGAGCTCTGAGTGGGAAGAAATGAGTAATGGTAGGGTTATGTCTTGGGTGATCAGCCCAGATGATATGGGGCAGTCATCAACGGCCATAACGGGAATAGCAATGTCCTTCGTCCTGCGAGGTAGAGAATGTCATGTGGCAAACTTGTTGGAAATACAAGATATTGAGGCGCCGGAGTCGATCAAGGCATGGGTAGGAATTAGGGTATTGTTGGGTAATTGAAGTTTCACAGCGATGATGAAATGGCGGTCTGGCGAATTAATTGAGTGGATAAATAATGGGGTGGGTAAGGCGGTGGTGGTATAGGTGCCACTGAGTTGGCGGGTATAGAGAGCACCCGTCTTTGGTGAATGTGAACGAGTCCCGGCATCGTCTGAGTGCTCAGGGACTGAAAAGCACTCGGTTAGGCTTTTCCTGAGTCAGATTGCAGTCTGGCAACCCGATCCTCGTAAATCTTCCTAGATTTGGGAGACATGTTGGGACATTTGTCGACGGTGTGACCCTTGCCGCCACAGTATGAGCAGAGACCCTTCTTCTTACAGTACTCTCATTGCTCCTGAGTGAGGTGTTGGCGGGGGCCAGTCCGGATAGCATTGATGTCCATCAGCTCGCCCATTGGGAGAGGAGGATTTGAGGAGGCATGGGTTGCGGGCGGGGTAGTAGAGTAGGAGGGTTTTGAACTGTTGGTCGTGCTGTTCAGACCATTTTTGTGAGGGCCGTTGGTGGCAGGGGTTTTGCCAGTACATTTGGCATCCTGCTTTTGTTTGTTCTCATGGTTGTTAATATGGTTGTCGATAGAAATAATGAAGTCCATGTATTTTTTCAAGGTTCTCAGCATGTTTTCTTCTGAGACATTTACTAACGCATCCTTGATTTCTGGCTTGAGTCCCCTCTTAAAGAAGTGAATTGTGGTGGCGTCGTTGTGTTGTAGGTGAACGATATATTCCTGGAATTGAGAGGCATATGTAGCAGCAGAGCCAGTTTGTATGAGGTTGTTGATCTTGGACTGCATAGTGGAGATGAGATTTGGGTCACCAAAGTGCTTCCTGAATGCCATGAGGAAGCTGCTCCAGCTGTCAAAAATTTCTGGCAACTGAATGGAAATGAGTTGCTGCCAATCCTTGGGGGTCCCGGCACCTAGGTACATGGTGAAGTAAATACATCTGTGGCAGTCGGTGGGAAGGGTGGCACCTAGCAGGAATATGCTTGAATTTAGGGGGAGATTTCGGAGCAGGTGGCTGAGTTTGCATGTTCTGGAATTGGTGGGATATGTTGAGCATGCCTTGGTAGGTGGCGCTGAGAGTCGTGTGAGCAGTGTCTTCACTCTTCGAGATCTCTCGTAGAGTGTTGCCCATTTCCGCGACCATGTGGAACAAGCTGGCTAGGTCATTCCACTGAACAGACGGAATAGAGGGGTTGTCCTGGGTTGGTACGTAGCTTGGTGTTGCAAAGGCGGGTGGTTGGTATGGTAGGCTCATGGTGTCGTCCATGTTCTGCATGGCGTTTGGGTCATCATCTGGGTTGACAGGTAGTGGGGGTGGTACGAGGTCCGCGGGTGGTATGTGTCCTTGACCAGTGGGAAAGGATCCTGGTGAGACGGACATAACGGGATCAACAACGGGGTTTGATTCGAGGTATGATTGATGAGGTGGCTGTGATGCCAGCAGTTGGGAGCAATATCAAACTGTAAGGATCCTGTCGGGCCGAGAGGTGGAATACGACGGATGCTTGAGAGGGAAAAGGCTGAAGCTAGAGACGAGAAAGAGGGAAAGAGTAGAGTTGATATTGCTGAGCTTATTAGATACTTAGACAAATGCTTATATACTTTGTAGAATATTAAATGAGCTAATGAAACGTGTATTGTGATGACAGAAACAAGTGTTATGTTGAAAGAAACACTAGTGTGAAGTATAGGGTGTGAAGTGTTCTAGGAGACCTGGATCATGACACCTTCCTTCAATCTTCGAGATTGAGTGAACTTGGTGTTACTTGCAAGGAGCTATTTGACAATGGTCCAAGAGTAGATTCTATGAAACAGGAATCTGGGTGAGCATGTGAGACCCTCGACTCTATGGTGAAGTGCCAGTAGTGAACACACAGAGACTGGAGCAGAGGCTTGACAGTTGATGACTAGTCCCAAGACAAAGATGATCAATACTACCCAGTATTCTACAGAGTACAAATAAGCACCTAGTCCCAAGACAAAGAGGTCAAGATGGGGGACTAGGTGATATGTTGTCCTATATATACTACCTGGCATGTAACCTATGATGTCATGACCTGGTATCATGCAGAAACTGATAGAATGTAGCAGAAAGTAATGGAAAGCAGTGGAATGAAGATAGACTCAAGAGATGAAACGAAGATAATATCATGTATTGTAGAGAAAGGAAAAGAGACCATAGGAAAATAAGAATTAGTACACACTTTGTGACAAACATGGAGAACACCGATAAGGTGGCTGGAACCTGTACTGAAGTACTTTATAGTATGGGGGAAAGAAGTGTTAAATACAGAATGAAGGTTCTGAACTAGTATTAAAAAGAAGAATCGCTTAGACTGACAGGGATGGGCTAACCTATCTGCCATCCTAACAGAAGCTGATCAACTTCGGAAGTATGGGGGTATATTCCAACCAAGGGTGTGGATACCTACAACCTACCTAATCAATAGTCAGGCCTACCATCTACTTCTGAACACTTAGTTTGTCTTCTAAAGGAGGAAAGATGGTAGTATAACATTAGAGAACGGACTCACAACTGTGGGGATGAATGAGGAACTTCAGACTTTAGTCAGAGGTTCAGAATTGAGGATGGAAGTGAACCATCTGCACGGGAGCATATGGGGTCTGGAGCGAAAGGACAACCTGCTTCAGAACTGTATAGAACCAAGGGGACCATCCTGGAAACAGGAATAACAAATGCTGAATGACCGAGAAGGAGGATATTAATTTCTACATCCCACTTCCGGGCAAAACAGCAGAGAATAATGTCAAAACTCTCTCTGTTAATTCTAGTTAGGTACTGATTTGGACTAGATAATCATCAATATGGACAAATATATAATTAGATACAGATTCAGATATAATACTTAGGTAGAAGGTATATAAGGGCTGGGGTTTTCGTCAGAAAAGCCCCAAGTTACCCACCCAGTCTTGCTGCTGTACCATGAGGGCAGTAGTAAGCAGGGATCTTCTATAGAGAGAGACACGAGAATAGAACGAGACCAGTCTTAACCAACTTGGTATATTTTGACTGCACCTGACTGTTTACTGAACTGTCAGCTAGGTCCACTGGGATGAAGCAACTGTCTGTCTGTCTAGAGTGGAAGTCCATTGGGCTCACTGTCTGTCTGTCTGTCTGTTCTGAAACTGTTCTATTGAACTTCTGAAGTCGAGTTTGACTCAGCCACTGGGCCTGTCAACCTTCTGAAGTTGTTCTTTGTGAGTCTGAAGTACCTGAGTTGCGATTGGCACATCTCTGGTTGCTGCTACTTACACCCAACCACCTACCTACCTATCTATTTAGAGTGTTTCCCTCCACTTCTGAACCCCTTCAGAGTGTAGTATAGGATCTGAAAGTCATCCAAGACCCAGTTCTGCACTTGATATTTCGTTCTTGAGTTAGCTACTGGCAGAACCTTTGATCAACATTGAACCAGCTCTCACATAACACACGCTAGACCTCAGGAGTGATTTGTTTGGTGTTTTTTATAGTTTTAGAATTCTTGCTGTAGTACTATATGGTGCTAGGACTTATATATTACACACTTCATCCTTACCCCCATCTTAGATGTTTTACCGGCAACTGTTCCGATTCCTGTTCTGAGAAGACCTTGCTGTACTCTCAGTAGTGCTTAGGGACCATCTCCTCAAACATCTTCTTCAGCTTGAGTTTCTGTTCCACTTCTGCAAGTTGTTGAGAGTAAGTGTACCCTGCTGTGATCCAAACCTGTTCCTTAACATCCTTGATAATCCCCTGCCTAAGCCAGTTCCAACGAAGTGCTTGGTTGGCCTTAAGAACACAGAGTTGCGGTTGTTTTTCCTCCTCTCCCAGTACCATTTCTTCCTGTGCTTTCCTGCCACCATCCTGATGCAGAGTTTCCTTCACTGCATTGTCTTGAGTGTCCTCTGGTACCTCTTCGCCAAGAGTCGTTCTGCCAATTGCTTCTCCTTCCCTATCTGGTACATCCTCCACTGTTACTCTGTGGGTCCTAATCGATAGCAACCCTTTCGACCAGTCTATATCTGGGTTCAACCATCTCAACTATAGTAACCCCAATATCACATCCTCTTCACCTAGGTCCATGATCAGAAAGTCCACCCAGTGCTTATGCCCATCCACCGTTATTGCTAGCTGTGCAAATTCCAGTATACTGCCAGCCTGGTTAGGGGTGCCGTTGATGTTAAACACCTGTATCGGCTCCTTTAATCAAAGCATTCACAACTTCTTCTCTTCTGCAAACCTCCTGCTCATAAATAGACCTGTCGCTCCACTATCCACCATGGCTGCTGTTGTTGTTTGTAATCTCCCATTCTCAATCTTCATGTGTACTTGGAAATGTGATGATAACAGTGTATTTTTGCGAGTTGTGTTAATGATACATGAAGATATAAAATTGTAATTTGAAGACGGACATACTACAATTGGCTTCTGGGATGCTCTCGTTGCGGCTGAGACAGGCGTCCTTTCTAAAAACCCTGTGGCTTGTTGACGATGGAGCTGAGACTGGCCAGAAGGCTGTTGAGTTGAGCGATCTGGGCAGTGAGCTGTCCTTGACTGTCCAGAGCTGCAGTTGGGTTGCTGGGCACCAGGGATGAGGTGGATGCAATGGTGGCCATAGGGTCGTTCAGAGAGCAGTGACTCCCTCCTTCCTCATCAAAGAGTGAGAAATTCTCCTCTATACTCGTTGCTGCAATCCGTTGGTGACTTCTTCTGGCTAGGCCTCCCCTCCTTTCCTTTCCCATGAACTTGTCCTGACAGACCTGCTCCAAGTAACCTGCCCTCTTGCAGTAGTTGCACATAGCACCTCGTGCACGATTGCAGTCTTTCTTGAAGTACAGGCCGCCACAGCCAAAGCACCTGTTCCTCATCCTTCTCAGAAACTCCTCCCAGGTACCAGTCCTTCAGCTCAAGGTCGAGGTGGCATCAACATCCATGGCATTTGGATCTCTTCCTCCTCCACTACTGGACTGCACTTGAGTACCTCCTCTTCTGATGTTCAGAGCTGGGTTGTTGATACTGATATCCAGCTTGTTTGCCCTCACAATGAACTCGCTCAAGTCCTTTGGCTCCGTTGTAGCAACCACTGATGCTAATTCCACCAACTTCCACATTTCCAGTGTTAGCCCATCTACGAAGTATTGGTGCTGGTTGTAGTCTGAAAGCTTGGTCAGGCTGGCCAACTCTGTAAACACCTGCACGTAGTCGGAGATGGACTTGTTCCGTCCTTGCTTCAGGACCTTGAGGTTGGCCAATGCCTGCTTCTCCTCATCAATAGAGGAAAAGTAGCCCCTGAAGGCAGTGGTGAAATCAGCCCATCTGTCATTGAAGATCAGGTCGATGTTGAGGAGGTCATTTGACTTGGCCAAGAACTGATTTGCCCAATCACCAGCCTTGGAGGTCATCAGGTCTTTTTTGGGTTATTGTTGACCAAGTCAGACTGCTCCCTGGCCCAGTTATCGAACTGGTTCAGCCATCGCCTAGCATTGTGGCCCTTCTTCCTCTTGAACACCTCTGTAAGGGGACAGGTGCTGTCTTACTCTTTTTCTACTCGTTTTACTCTCTATTACACCTTTATTTTGTCTGTCTTGCTATATTGACTGCTTCTAGCCTCTCTACTATTTATATTCCTTTGTTTATCATCCACTTCCCTCTTCATTTCCTTGTGTTTACCACTCCAGAGCCTGTTTCCTTCATCTGAGGCCTCTGGGTGACTATGTGACATTGTGTGACCTCATGTGATGTGGCTGTGGAGTGGCTTGGTACTGTACAGCTGTGTCATGTGCTTTTTCCCATGCTCTCGATACACAGAAAGCGCACCATGCAGGAGGTTTCCCTTGAGCTTTTTCTCTTTGGATTTTCCTCCTGCAGGTATTGACTGAGTGAGGTCCTCAGCTGTCTCTGGAGTTGCCCTTACAGCAGAAAAAGCTCCCCACCTCTAGGACTGGTCTAGTTGTCCATCATAGCTTCCTTCAGAGCCTCCAGTCCCTCTTCCAGCACCTCTGGCAGCTCTACCTCTTCAGCTATCACAGCCAACAACGACCCCTCCTTTCCAACTTCACCAACTGCCTCTGCTGCCACCATGGCTGACCATGAAGATACCAACATGTCTGCTACAGAAGATCGTATTACTGCTCTTGAAGCCAGTCAGCAGCAGATTCTTGAAGCCTTGCAAAACCTTACCAACCTTGTCTCCAACAATTCCCCTGCCCAACCCTAGACTGCTGCCCCTCAACCTGAGGCTGCACATTCTGTACCTACTCCTATGCTTCCTGAGGTTACTCTTGCACCTCAGCACCCTCAGCCTCATGCTTCTCCTCCCTCTGAGTTTGATGGTGATTGCTCTATGGGCAGAACCTGGTGGACTTCAGCTTCCCTTTATCTTGACTCTCATGCTTACACTGATGACCAGGCTGGGATTGTCTTCATCCTGAGCTTCTTCAAATCTGGTCATGCTCTGACCTGGGCTCAGGAGGCCGTCAGGTACAAACAACGGTATGGAGTTCCTCGTTACTCCACCTTCAATGACTTCTACACTGCCTTCGTTGTGGAGTTCTGCGAAGAAGACAAGATCACTTCCTCCACCCTTCACCTTGAGAGTGCTGGCTACTTTCAGGGTAAGCGAACCGTTGACAAGTACATTGACCCGTTTGACTCTCATGTCTCTCTGGCCAAGCTCGATGTGGACCTCATTCTCTATGCAACATCCCAATCTGAGCCTGTCCACCTGGCTATGGCCAAACAGCTCGCATGCCTCCTGGTCTTCAAGTTCTGAAAGGGACTGAACCCCTCTCTGGAGACAAAATTGCAGAGTCTGAGAACCGCCCTGAAAACTGGGACTTTCATGCCTGGTATGACAAGGCCTGTCTCTTTGCTCGTCATGCCCGAGAGAATGCTGTTTTCCAGAGCAGCATTCACTCTCATCCCTCTTTCCCTCCTGCTTGCCCCACTTAGCCAGCTGTGGCTGGGGGTGGCTCAATGCTTTCTATTCCACCTCTGCGAGGCGTCACACCTCCTCCTGCTGTGCATGCACCACCACCACCACCTCCTTGTCCCAACCCAGATGTTGTTCCCATGGATGTTGATGCAGCTCGTCGTTGCCCAGGCTCCACCAACGTCTGCTTCTACTGCCATAAGGTTGGCCACTTCAGCTGAGACTGCTCTGAACGCCATGACATTGGTGCTATCGAGCTGACCGAGGAGGACATCCAGGAGATTATGGTGGACCACGCTGCGTGGATGGATCTTTCTGCCTTGGATGGTCGGGTTGAGGAAACGGTTGCCACTACTGCTGATGGTTTTACCCCTCGCCAGGAGTGAACAACATGCCCTCCTGGGTTCATGTAAATTGCTTTGCATGTCTTCCTGTAGATTTTGAAATAGATGATGATGCTTACTCTGTCTCAGAATCAACATGTGATGTGATTGCAGCCGTGTTATCCCCTCCCAAAAGCCCACCTTCTAAGCGCATCCCCTACTGCCATCTCAGACGTTGGGAGAAACATTTTCCTCGATGACTTGTTGTGGCTGCTACTGGCAATCCCAGGTTGCTGAATATCCGAGTTGAGCTCATCTCCACTGACAACTCCACCAAGGTTTCGATCATGGCTATGGTTGACAGTGGTGCTACCAGTATAGGCTACGTGGATGTGGACTTTGTGTGAAACAATGAGGTTCCAACTTGGAAACTTCAGCATTCCATTCCCGTTTTTAACGTAGATGGTACACCTAACAATGCTAGATCTATTACTGAGATTGTGGACACAGTGCTCAAGCACAATTCACACTCAGAAAGGATTCAGTTGGCAGTCACCAAGTTGGGCAAGCACAATGTCCTCCTTGGCCATGGATGGCTTCGTATGCATAACCCCAAAGTTGACTGGGACTCTGGCAAAGTCAAATTCACCAGGTGTCACTCTTGCTGTGGAGCCTGCTCCAAGCAGGTGAAACAGGAGCGGTCAGAGCATATATCCGCTCTTTGCCGTCAGAAGTGCTCTCATGAGCATTGCCACGAAGGGCCTTTCCCTCGTGTCATCAAGCTGGATAAGGAAAATGATGATGAGGAAGATGATCTAGGAGTTTTTGGTTGTGATGATCCTGAGGATTTCCCAGATGATCTCAAGATCAAGGAAGGGGATCGTATTTTTGTGGTTTCTATACCTCCCAAGTCTGAGTTCATCTCAGCAACAGAGACTACCTCTTCTTGTCTGGCCCAGACTCATGCCTGACACTCCCCCCTCACTTCTATGACTATGTGGATGTTTTCTCAAAGGAATCCTTTGAAGTTCTGCCTGGCTATAAGCCTTGGGACCATGCCATAGAATTGGTTCAGGATGCAAAGCCTACCAATTGCAAGACGTACCCCCTCACACCTAACGAGCAAGCAGGACTTGATGCATTCATTCAGGAGAACCTCTCCACCAGTAGATTTCGCCCTTCCAAGTCACCTATGGCCTCTCCCATTTTCTTCATTAAGAAGAAGGATGGAAGCCTCCAGCTAGTTCAGGATTATTGTGCCCTTAACAAAATCACTGTCAAGAATCGTTACCCTCTTCCTCTCATCAACGAGCTTGTCAACAACCTCAAAGGGGCACAGTATTTCACCAAACTGGATGTATGCTGGGGGTTTAACAATGTCCATATTTGGGAAGGTGATGAGTGGAAGGCAGCATTCCACACCAACCATGGTCTCTTCAAACCACTGGTCATGTTCTTTGGGCTTACCAATAGTCCTGCTATGTTCCAGACAATGATGAACGATATCCTCCATGATCTGATTATGGAAGGTGTTGTGTCTGTGTACCTCGACAATATCCTGATTTACACCAAGACCATCAAAAAGCATCATCGCATTACCTGAGAGGTTCTGGAGCATTTAAGGCAGCACAAGTTGTACCTTCGAGCTGACAAGTGCAAGTTTGAGAAGACCCGCATCAAGTACTTGGGTGTGATTATCTCTTACAACCACATGGAGATGGATCCAGTCAAAGTGTCCGGTGTAGCAGAGTGGCCTGTGCCAGAGAGCAAATGGGACATGTCCTCCTTTCTAGGGTTCACAAACTTTTACTGACGATTCATCGAAGGTTTCTCTCATCACACATGGCCACTGTTTGAGCTTACAAAGAAGGATGGCAAGTTCACCTGGTCTGAAGATGCTGTTCACGCCTTTGAAGTCATGAAGGCCACAATTGTGTCTTCCCCAGTGCTCATTCTGCCCAACAACTCCCGACCTTACCGCCTAGAGACTGACAGCTCAGACTTTGCTACTGGAGCTGTTCTCTCTCAGGAGTCGCCTGAGGATGGCAAGTGGCACCCAGTCGCGTTCTATTCCAAGAACCTTAGCACTGTGGAAAGGAACTACCAGATCCATGATAAGGAAATGCTGGCGATTATATGTGCCTTAGAGGAGTGGAGATACTTCCTCGAAGGTGGCTGCTATCCTGTTGAGATCTAGACTGACCACAAGAACTTGGAGTACTTCTGAACTGCCAAGAAGCTCAACTGATGCCAGGCCCATTGGTCTCTCTATCTCTCCCACTTTGATTTCCATCTTCACCACTGACCAGGTCACTCAATAGGCAAGCCAGATGGATCATGGTACCAGGGAGAATGATAATGACAACATTGTTCTTCTCAAACCTGAGTCATTCATGGTTGCTGCACTTAGTGAGATGGAGATTGTAGGTGAGGAGACTGAGATCCTCCATGACGTATGCTTCTCCCTACGTTCTGGAGAGGAACTCGAGGAGCCAGTGCTGCGTGCTGTCCAGGAGTTATGCAAGTCCCACACGTGTTCAGTACAAAGTGCAGAATGGGACCAGCAAGATGGTCTTCTCCTCTTCTGAGGAAAGATCTATGTGCCTCCTACACATGACCTTCATTGTAGGATTGTGGCACAACATCATGACCTCAAGGTCTCAGGCCATCCAGGACGGTTCAAGACACTCGAACTTGTCTCTTGGAACTACTGGTGGCCTCAGATGTCTCGCTTTGTTGGACAGTTTACTGCACACTGCGACCTCTGCCTCTGGACCAAGATACGTTGTTGCCTTCCGATGGGTGAGCTTGTACCATCAGAGTTGCCTTCAGAGCCCTGGGAAGCAGTTTCCACAGACTTCATTGTCAAGCTTCCCAAAGCTCATGGCTACGACACAATCTTTGTAGTGGTTGACATGCTTGGCAAGTGCATGCACTTCATGAGGACCCATACTACTGTCACGGCTGAAGGTGCAGCCCGGTTGTACTACAGTGAGGTCTGGAAGCACTATGGAATGCCTAGATCTTTCCACTCTGACCATGGCCCTCAGTTTGTTGCTGAGTTCATGTGAGAGCTTTGTCGCCTCACAGGAATTTGACAGGAGTTGTCCACTGCCTATCATCCTCAGACAGATGGGCAGACTGAGCATGTCAATCAGGAACTGGAGCAGTACCTTTGCCTATGGGTTAGTGAGCACCAGGATGACTGGAATGAGCTTCTGCCCTCAGCTGAGTTCTCTTACAACAACCATGTTCACTCATCCATCTCAGCAGACTCCATTTATGGTTGACATCGGTCAGAATCCTCAGATGGGCTTTGAGCCCAACCTTCACTCCTCTATTGAAGATGTTTCCACCTTCATAGACCAACTTTGAGCTGGCTGGACCAAAGCTCAGGCTGCCTTGACCAAGGCTAAAGATGAGTATGCTTGGTACTACAACCAGTGTCATATTCCTGCTCCTACCTTCAAGCCAGGTGACAAGATATGGCTTGACTCCTCTGACATCTGCACTACACGTCCATCTCGAAAGCTTTCTCATTGTTGGTGAGGACCCTACACTGTCAAGAAGGAAGTTGGTAAAGGCGCATACAAGCTCAAACTCCCTCCATCCATGAAACGACTTCATCCTGTCTTCCCTGTTATCAAACTTGAGCTCTCTAAACCTGACCCTATTATGGGTCGAGTTCTCCCTCCCCATCCAGAACCAGAAGTTATTGATGGCGAGTTGGAGTACTCAGTCGAGAAGGTAATAGACAGTCGTTTCTGGAGACGAAAGCTGCAGTACAAGGTGTGATGGGAAGGATTTGGGCCAGAGAATGACACTTGAGAGTTGGCTGAGAATATAACTCATGCTCAGGAGGCAGTCGTGGACTTCCACAAGCTTCATCCTGGTGCTCCTCGGCACATCAGGTCTCTCTCAGCTGCTGATTCTTCTTCAAATTGGCGTTTGCATCAGGTCGCCACAATCTAAAGGGGGGGTGATGTAAGGGGACAGGTGCCATCTTACTCTTTTTCTACTCGTTTTACTCTCTTTTACACCTTTATTTTGTCTGTCTTGCTATATTAACTGCTTCTAGCCTCTCTACTATTTATATTCCTTTGTTTATTATCCACTTCCCTCTTCATTTCCTTGTGTTTACCACTCCAGAGCCTGTTTCCTTCATCTGAGGCCTCTGGGTGACTATGTGACATTGTGTGACCTCATGTGATGTGGCTGTGGGGTGGCTTGGTACTGTACAGCTGTGTCATGTGCTCTTTCCCATGCCCTCGATGCACAGAAAGTGCACCATGCAGGAGGTTTCCCTTGAGCTTTTTCTCTTTGGATTTTCCTCCTGCAGGTGAGTACTTATTTTCTACACTGTTGAATATATCTTTGGATTTTTCTCCTGCAGGTATTGAGTGAGTGAGGTCCTCAGCTGTCTCTGGAGTTGCCCTTACAGCCTCAGGCTTACTGATAACGTCCTTGGAACAGGTTGTCTGGGTCTGAAGTGTGTTAGTTACAGTGGCTAAGCCCTCCAAAAGATGAGCAAATTGTTCGTTATTCATGGTTACAGGTGGGATAGGTGGGGATATGGGGAGTTCATGAGGTACTGGTAGTAATACAGGTGCAGGAGAAGCTGTAGGGGAAGTACGTGATGTGGGATTCGATGTGGGCCTAGAGTATCAACCTATGTGGGACCCGGGCCTAGAGTGTCTGGGGGTTCTGGATAGACTGGGGGTAACTGGGCAAACTGGAAGTGGAGATGGTGGTAATGGTGGAAGTATGGGGATGAAACGGTTGAATTTGAGAACGCTACCATCATTGTCGATTAAGTTGTGCAGTTTGGAAATAGAGTTTGCAAGTGCGTTTGGGCACTGGTTCTGGTCACAGCTGGTCCACTCTCTGTTGGTGGTTAGGTGTATGTGTTCGTTGTCAGTAATGTCGTATGCGTGTGGTAGTGCGGAGCAGTCGACTTTCTCCTGTTCGGATTCTTCTTCAGAGTCGGGTCTGGATGCGCTAAATGTCGGAGATGTGGTGAAGCAGTATGGCCTGCAGAGACAACCTTATCAGAAGGGTGCCTGTGCAGTAGACGATCTTGACCTAATGTGGTGAAGCGCTGTTGCGGCTGTTTTAGAGAATTCACCTATTTCTCTACATTTTGGCAGTTTTGGAGTAATAATAACCTATTATTGTTATGAGAACCGAGGAATATTAAAGTACTAGAGTGAGGCCCGAGCTGCTAGTAAAAGGACTCACCTTCGGAAACATGTTACACATGTTCAGAAGTGAACACTGTAGTATGGGACTCCCCAGGACTGAAGGATAACAACTTCCGAAACATGTAGGAAGCCTTCTGAGCCTACGCTATCATTGGTGATGCACACAGGATAGCTATAGAAGCGTGTAGAACCATACCAAGGGTAATAACAACGAGACAAAACTACTGCTAAAGAGAGTGGGAAGTTCTGAACGGACTTAACACGAATAACGACGACTTCTGAACTTAGGGAGATGGCAAAGACTGCTTCGGAATCATGAGAGAAGTGGCAGAAGCCACTTCCAGAGGTCACCCGATATGACTACTGCAGGTGCCTGGCCGGCAGACCTTAGGCCCGAGTTTCGGAGTTAGGATCCGACCTTCGGCACAAGTCTACTGGAGCTTAGAAATCAGTCGGGAAATAGATGCCGCTGATTAGAACACGGAGAACACCGATACTGTGGCTGGGACTCGTACTGGAATACTTCAGGGTATGAGGAAAGGCTACTTAAAAGGTGTTAAACACAGAACAAAGGGTCTGAACTAGTATTAAGAAGAAGGGGAGGAATCGATTACACCAATAGGGACGGGCTAACTCACCTGTCACCCTAATGGAAGCTGATCGACTTCGGAATTATGGGAGTATATCCCAACTGAGGGTGTGGATATCTACGACCTAACTGGTCAGTCGTCAGGTCTACCGTCTATTTCTGAGCACCCAGCTTAGTCTTCTGAAGTAGGAATAATGGTAGTATAAGATGGGAGAACGGACTCACAACTGTGGGGACGAATAAGGAACCTCAGACTTTAGTCAGAGGTTCGGAATTGAGGATGGAATTAAACCATCTGCACGGGAACATATATAGGGTCTGGGGCGGAGAAACAGCCTGCTTCGGAACTGTATAGAACCCAGGGGACTACCCCGGAAACAGGAAATACAAATGCTGAATGATCGAGAAGGAGGATATTAATTTCTACATCCGACTTCCAGGCAAAACAGCAGAGAATAATGTCAAAACTCTCTCTGTTAATCTTAGTTAGGTACTGATTCGGACTAGATGACCATTGATACGGACGGATGTATGTTTAGCTACAGATTCAGGTATAATAATTAGGTAGATAGTATATAAGGGCTGGGGTTTTCGTCAGGAAAGCCCCAAGTTACCCACCCAGTCTTGCTGCTGTACCACGAGAGCAGTAGTAAGCAGGGAACTTCTATAGAGAGAGACACGAGAATAGAACGAGACCAGTCTTAACCGACTTGGTAGATTTGACTACACCTGACTGTTTTGATTGAACTGTCTGACTGTCTGAACTGATTTGCCAAGTCCGCTGGGACGAAGCAACTGTCTGTCTGTCTGGAGTGGAAGTCCATTGGGGACCAAACTCACTGTTTGTCTGTCTGTCTGCCTGTCTGTCTGTCTGTCTGCCTGTCTGTCTGTCTGTCTGTCTGTTTGTTTTGTTTGTTCTGTTTGAACTTCTGAAGTAGCATTTGACTTAGCCGCTGCGCCTGTCAACCTTCTGAAGCTGTTCTTTGTGAGTCTGAAGTACCTGAGTTTGTGATTGGCGCGTCTCCGGTTTCTGCTACTTACACCCTACCACCTACCTACCAAATTCTTAGTGTTTCCCTCTGCCTCTGAACCCCTTCAGAGCGTAGTATAGGATCTGAAAGTCACCCAAGACCCAGTTCCACACTTGATATTTCGTTCTTGAGTTAGCTACTGGCGGAACCTTTGATCAACGTCGAACCAGCTCTCGCATTACATACGCTAGACCTCAAGAGTGATTTGTTTGGTGTTTTCTATAGTTTTAGGATTCTTGCTGTAGTACCATATGGCGCTAGGACTTATATATCACACACTTCACCCTTACCCCATCTTAGACGTTTTAGCGCCAGTAGTGAACACACAGAGACTGGAGCAGAGGCTTGACAGTTGATGACTAGTCTCAAGACAAAGACGATCAATACTACCCAGTATTCTACAAAGTACAAATACGCACCTAGTTCCAAGACAAAGAGGTCAAGATGGGGGACTAGGTGACAAGTCGTCCTATATATACTACTCGGCATGTGACCTATGATGTCGTGACCTGGTATCCTATGAAAACTGGTAGAACATAGCAGAAAGTGATGGAACCCAGTGGAAAGAAGGTGAAAGGTAGGATTAAGAAATGAAGCCAGAATGGTATTGTATATCAGAGTAGAAGGGAAAGAGATCATAGAGGAGTAAGGAAAATAATACATACTTTGTGCCAGACTCAAGCTGAATGTTTGACGTACTACTCTGGAGACTGTCATGAGAGATATACTCAATGCATACTAGACCCAACCAAAACAACTTGATTGCCACTAGACTCCCTCAGCAGAATGCCAAGTATTATTTGAATATTCATTTAATTGTGGAGAAGAAGATTTTTTTTCACACGGCGTTCAAAGCCGACATAAACAGGCAACAGTAGGAAGTTAGTGGTGTTAGCCCGATGGTACTTGTCAGAGTTTCAAGACTGGCATAGCATAGGAAGCTTTTTTATCAACATTCACATTCAAAGAGAGCTATGGGCCTAATCTCTAGCAAAACATATAGAGGTCGGGTTAATTCATACAATGATTTCATCCGCTCTTTCATTGCAGTGGGCAGATACTGTGTATGGACCCATCCGTGGAGGAGTTCAATGACCCAAGTTCAGTTTCCACCTCCAAAGAAATTCTGATGTCAAATGTTTGATGAGACAAAGATGTATATACTGTCAATCACATACCGGTCAGTGTCTATGCTGGATAAGAATCGACCAGCATGACGTATGAGATGAACTATCACTTAGTGCCATGGACCCACCAGTACTAGCTTCCCAGCTCTAGACATAGTACATTGGCTGTTGTCATGTTGAGAATACAACTGAGGTGGACTTACGTTAACTGTGCAACTGGACCCATGAGAGTTCAAAGAGCCTTCTATAGGCCCAGTAGTCTCAGCAGCAGTTGAGGAAGACCCCCAATACATTGAGTTGAGAACTGCAGAGACTCTGAGCTTGGGAGAAGCGAGTTACTTCAGCTGCTTGCCTCAATTTCATTTGTGCGTAATGCTCTCTGGCATCCATTGGATGCATTCTGAAAGGGCAGAATCAGAAAAAGAAACTGATAAGTATTCTAGCAGACTCATATTGGCATGGTTACTGTGCCTCTTCATGTCAGAAAATATTGGATTCACATTTGATTGAGCAGCACCAGCCAGCAGATTATTGGACTAAGCTTCCAGATGCTCTGCGGAAGGACTCTTTCATAGTATTCCGGGACCGACGTTTTAGGTTGAATTTGAATCCCAGCCTACAGTTTGGAGGATGTTTGATTGTGTTTCCGTAGACATAGAATATTTGTATTGAGTACGAGCTGCAAAGGAAGTAATGCCTTAGGCCTTAGAAGTAAGGATGCTTAGCCTTCTACTATAGGCCCACCCAGTTCTCGATGATACCGACCTCAAGCTTTGACCATCCATGGAAAAGAGCACATTGACCGAAATAAAAGAGAGCCTCATACTTCCCGATAGCAAAGAAAAAACACTATGAAAAGAAAGAAAAAGGGGGGATTTCAGCTTGTCGATGGATTGGCAACAGAAAAGTGCTTTGACAACTGACTGCAGGGTCACTTTGTTGAAGTGGACATCCATGGGAAGTTTTGAACATGTGGGTGCACACCAGGTATGCTGGGCATACCGACAACTCAAACCTCCATCACTGCCATCCACAGTGCTGTTGTAGTTAGACCATATTTGCAACACATTTTTTGTTCTGAGTCAATTTTCGGACTTTCTGCCCCACCAAGATATCACGTTTTCTCCCTTTGCTGCAAATTTACAGAGAAGTCTGAAAATCGCCATTTTGGTAGTTGCAAATATGCTCTATTGACAATGGCTACCAAATGGGTTTCTTCCCACTGTTCACCGATTTACTTCCTCCTGTCTTCAACCTCTCTGCTCAAGCCCTCCATTCGAATGCTTACATCTCTTTCATAAGTAACGGGATCATCACCAACTAAACGTTTGGCTGGCATGTGAGCCTTGGTTGAAAGAAAGAGGATATTTGCTTTGTCTAAGGTTATCGACCTGGTTGGGTACGCATCATAGAGCATCGAACAAAAGGGTGGCTGGATGCTTGCTGAGGATAGGCAAGTACAAGTAAATCACAAATCTCGAAGGTTGATCTGATGACAATATCTTTTGAAGGGCTCTCACACATTTATGGATGTGGAATAAGTAAAAGACGGCACCTTTGTCTAATTCAAATGGTCCTACTCAACAACTCAACCTAGGAAAGCCACCGAACTTGCAATGAGTCATCTCCTTGCTTCAGAACCATTCATCAGCAACACGCGCAATCACTGTGTACACCATGTTACAAATCTTTAAACCATTCCTTTACAAGTGAATATCCTAGAAATGATATCCTACAGTCACCTGGATCCTCTGGTCCACTCAGGAGTCCTTCTACTATTGACGACCAGGAATTCGACTACCACACCAGCCACATCGGGACCCAGCCTGAAAACTGGACTTCATACCCAGGCCACAGCAGCCCACCGGCAAACTCACAATGGGACTACAGTATGGCACAGGCTCTTCCAGCCACGGGAGCTCCTACTGACCCTACACCACAATGACCTCAGGTTGGATCACAAGTGATAACTCTCATGTCTTCGTCGAACTGTAAAAGACCACCGTCATATTTTTGTCAAGTTTCGGGATGTACGTCCAGGGGGTTTACTACCAGGTATGCTTTTGAATGTGATTCTCATTCCTTGTTTTTTTTTTTTTTTTTTTCTAGCGAGAAAAATAGAATAATAACGAAAGGTTTTTTTCTTCCCCCCCCCCCTTCTAGATCATCAAAGGTCACACTTGAACATCAGGCCATTCAGGTGTTCCGACTGTTCACATGGTTTTGGATCATGATCTGATTTGTAAAGACATCAAAAGCGGCTGAAAGGGACACTCTGGGAAAACAAGAAAATATGCTCAACATATTTACATACTGATAGTCACTAAATCTGTAAAAAAATCTGTGCAACTGAAATTTGTACTGATTCCATCCCAATCAGGATGCCTGATTTGCGGGCAGAAATTTGCCCAATCAGTGTGATATTCGGGCAGGTCGATATATGAACTGATTGACTAACTATATATGGTACCGAAATGTGAACTGATTTAGTATAAATCAGTCCAGGTTCCAGGAGGGCTGAATGACCAAATTTCAGCTATCCTGAAACTTTGACTGATTGGGCAAATTTCGGTTCGGCTGATAGCCGATCTGAAAGACAAAATATCCGTCGGCCAATCAGCCTTCCTGATTGGTTGACTGGTTTTTGGGATTTCAGCTGAATGGATTGGCCGCTGCAGCGTCACTGCCCAGACGCACATATGTCACGCCCACGTAACGCAACACGTGGTATGCAACTGATGCGGGCCAAACGCATGCATCTGCGTCAATCCTCGCAAATGATGCCGGAGTTCGAACATCAGCAAAAAGAAGATTATCAACAGGAATATTGCAATATTACATTGGTTTACGATGGGATAGCATCAAAGCAGAGGTTTTATGTACAATTTAGTGCGGTTATGAATACAACAAGAAAGTGTGACTAGCCAATACATCAAAAACGGGTATATAATACATAGACTGCTCAATAATGAGCTCTGAAAATGTCACATAGTTTTTCAAGGCAATTCGTTATAGTTCCTCTTGAGATTCGAAGTGAGCAAAAATAGCTGTACCACGGCATTCTACTTTATAAATATAGATGAAAACAGATTTGACAACAGACTCTGGAGAGTAGATGTGACAACGGAAAGTAGATGGGGCAACAAGTAATTGGAAAAGAGTTACAGTCTTGGATTGATTGGCCAGGTGGTCCCCCGACGAGGTTTGGCCCCTCTCCCTGCGACGAGTATGCAGCATATGTGCTGGGTCAGACGCTGGCAGTGTGACACCAATACATCACTCATCTTCTCTTTCTGTCTGGCTACCCGATCGAAACTCTCGACAGCCCACACATGGTTCGTGAGCTCAGCTGCTAAAGCCTTCTGAACTTCATGGTTAGCAATCTCCCAAGATATATGCACAAGCGATCAAAACGCCAACCAGAGCAGCGTCTTCGAAGTAGCGAGTAGGGGGAAAGAAGGCACCGAATATTACTATTAGTCCAGATACCCTATGAGAAAAAGATATATAAGCATACCTTGGAAACGTATTCAGCATTATTTCCAGAATCACTGAGCATATGGTTAGAAAACAATTCATCGAGCTACTGATATGGTGCAGCATCATAAGTTTTGTGCTCCATCGGCGACGAAAAACGAACAGTATTGTGTACCATTTCGGACCACAATAGATCTACCTCATCTGGTATTCTTACTTGCACCAAGGAAGAAACTAGTGAACATGAGAGCGAACCAGGGAACGTCTTCTATTGATATGTGCATGGTACATATTTGAACAGACTTTGTTGATATAGACACTTCAACCTGCAGCTGGGTATTTGAAGCATCAAAATCCCGCAGAAAATTTACTTTATACCATGACATGAGAGTATTGATGCCACCAGAAATTCACTCACTCTGCAGATGGAGAGAGCTTATGATTATAATATGAAGTACCGGCCTCCTAACATCAACTGTAGGAAGGACCCACTTCCATCCTAGCTGTAGGTTAAAGATAGTTTTCCAATCTACCAATTACAACTACTACATTCAGTGGGTTGAAGTTCAACATCGAAACATTCTCCAAGTACATGAC